>JABAKD010000020.1:9261987-9426987 GCA_012845835.1 Undaria pinnatifida
CGATGAACAAACAAACAAACAAACAAACAAACAAACGAACAAACCCGTGTGTGGCTCAGGCATACACACAAAGCAGAAAAACGAAAAAAATGTTTTGCAGAACAGGAATCTGAATGGCAAATTCGGACAATAATATTGGGTTTGGGAGCCGGGCCATCCTCCAGAATTAAACAAAACAACAAAAAAAATGTGCTCTTTCTCTACTTCTATCGGTGAACGCATCCGAAGGGAATTTCCTTGGCCTTACGTAGCTCACGAAAATTATTTTACTAGCCAGGTTTTACGGGAAAAAAAATGGTGCACGGTAGTAGTGATATACCGAAAACATACAGGAAGTCGTTAGCCCTTCTTTATCGTGACGACATATATGCTGCTGCTGCTGCTTCGCTTTTGTTTTTTTTTCTTATGACTTTTTCATTTTTTTGTCCAAACAGGTTCTACAAATGGTGCGCAGTTAGTGATATCCCGTCCCTTGAGCTCACCACCTCCGTTGGCCCTGCTTTATCTTGACGACGCTGCTGCTTCGCTTTGTTTTTTCTTGTTGGTATTCCGTTTTTTGTTGTTGCATTTTCGCCGAACAGGTTCTACAAATGGTTCACAGTGACATCCCGTCGCTTGAGCTCACCACCTCCCGCGCGGAGGCCGAGCTTGGAGAGTGCGACCGCATGGTGCAGATGAGGAAGGATGCCGAGCGTCGACATCTGCACTGGCAGGACGTGCTGAAGGAGGTTACGAAAGATCTCACGCACGCGGAGATGAAGCTGGCGGGACAGGTGATCTAGAGTGAGAGAGATAATATAGAACACAATCCTTCAAGGAGTTTCTACTTCGCCATGGCGCCAAAAACATGTCTGGTACGGGCTCATTTTAAACCTCGCGCGCCCGAATCTCTCTATGAAATCCGTCCGGCGACCGACCTTTTGCCCCCTATCAATAATGAAGAAACCGACGAACGGCCGAGTTCTCCTTTTTCATCGACCTTCCCGCCAACGCAAACAGTTGACGACCGTTGCTAATATCCATCACGCCGCGGGCTCAAAAAGAAAGATACCGCAAGTTGTACATAGGGGGGGGGGGGGGGTCTAATAAATATCTGGCATTTTTTCCGGGATTCGGGGAGGCTTTATACTTATTTACGTTGTAAGGGTTACTTGTTTTTTATGGATTTTCTTAAATAGCTAATTGTTTGTTGACCTCTGGACATCGGAAGGGAAAAAATAAACAAATATAAACAACATTATTATAGTCACCCACCATTCGATAAGACCACAAAAAAAAATGTGCCTGCCCCCCAAAGTCTCTAAGCGAAGGCGGTATTTATTTACCATTACTTTTTTTCGAACTTTCAATTCGCAGGACTTCATGGTCGCGACGGCTAACGCCAAGCTGCGGGATGCAACCGAGCAGCTGAGGGAGGTTCTCATGCACAGGCTGAGAAGCGAGGCTCGAATCGAAAACATGGAGAAGCGACTCAATCTTGTCACAGAAAACCGGCAAAAGCATGCCGAAGGTACGAGTAGGCAATTGTTATAAGAACTGTATAGTGGTGGGGTTCTCACGCACAGGCTGAGAAACGAGGCTCGAACCGAAAACATGGAGAACTGACACGGCGCTTGTCACAGAAAACCGGTGAAAAACATGCCGAAGGAACGATTAGGCAGCTGCTACAAGCATTACCCTGGCTGGGTATATGCTCGATCGTGAGGAGCGGGGGCTATTACAACAGAAACCCGCAAAAACATGCCAACGGCAGTGTAGTTTAACATGGTGTGCGAGAAGCGAGGCTCGATTCGAAAAGACGTAGAAACAACTGACGCTTGTCACAGAAAAACAACAAAAGCATGCCGAAGATACGAGTAGGCTATTGTTGTAAGAATATCTGTGTAGTGGCGGTGTTCTCCTTCACAGGCTGAGAAGCGAGGCTCGAATCAGATATATGGAGAAGCAACTTAGAGCTCGTCACTTAAAACCGGCAAATGCAAGCGGAAGGTACGCGTAGGCAGTTGCTATAAGAAGAAATCAATCGTAGCGGGCTTTTCTTGCACAGGCTAAGAAGCGAGGCTCGGATCAAAAACGTGGAGAAGCGACTGACGCTTGTCTCAGCAAACCGACAAAAACATAATGAAGGTACGAGTAGGACTCTGTTACAAGAATACCTGTGGAGTGGTGGGGTTCTCATGGACGGGCTGAGATGCGAGGTTCGCATCGAACACATGGAGAAGCGACTCACGCTTGTCACAGAAACCAACAAAATCTTGCGGAAAGTTGCTTTTTGTTGTTGCTGTTGTTGCTGTTGTTGTTGTTGTTGTCGTTGATGTTGTTGTTGTTGTCGTCGCCTTCACGTTCATCCAGCCTCACCATAATCGAGTCCGTGGTCACAGGACAGGCTGCTGATAAACTCTGGAGTAGAAGACTACCTCGGGTTGTTAGTTTAGTGGGAAAACCAGAAGCTTGAGTCAAACACATACTATACGGAGAAGCAACTGACGCTCGCACAGAAAACCGACCAAAAATCATGCTGAAGGTAGGCGCATGACACCGGCAATCCACGCGACCAGGCGATGACGCGGTATGTATAAGTTAGTTGTGAGGAATGTGCAGTAGAACACCTGAGGGAAATTGGTGGCTGTTGATGCTACAGATAGCAGGTTCTCACAACGTTCTGCTATTTCACGGTGACACCTGCCGGCACGTGTTAAATGTTGTTCACGTGTGATGATATTCTCTTACGGGAGCCGAAACATGAATCGGGTAGGTCCGTGTATAGACGACCGTAGTGCACATTTTCTTCAACAGGAGGAGCTCTAACAAAAAATTGGTCCGTGGACTATTGTTAGCAAGTCGCGTGTTAACGATGAGTCACATATAAATGTGATATATACCACTCCGTCCGGAAATATAAGCAAGCTTTGGACATCCATATTCAATTAAAATGTTACTTATATTTTCGGACAGAGTGGTATACGTTACGTGTGATGGATCAGCCGTCAATGAACTTGAGCCTTTTCCCAACTCCTTAACTTCCCTAAAAAAACGCGGGTGCGACTCTTAAAAGGGTCAAAAACCCTCTCCAAAGCATGCCTCCCTGGAGGTGCAAATCTAGGGATGTGTTGAGATTAGCACGATACCAGGCATTATTTGATTAACTTAAATGTTGTCTCCTCTCCCATAAAGCAGAGTAACGTATGATGTTATAACAACAGCTTGCAGAGATGACTGTCGGCCTTAAATCTGTCGATTTCACAGGTGACGCGTGTTAGGACATTTTTATTAGAGTATCATCTCCCCCTCGAGGTGTGGAAAACAAGTAATTATACCCGTGCCCCTGACAGGCATGTAAATATATACATGTACGAAACAGCAGGATTCACCAAGTACTTTGACATTCAAAACCTTCCACACCTCTTACAGATGACGACCTAGATCATATAGATCATATCACCGTAGATGATCGAGATCATACAGATATAGATCGTGTAGATCATCTGCAGTAGATCCTGTACCTGCCGTTACGAGACGTCGTGCAGGATCTGTACACATGGGAGTGCAGAGCTAACCCGTAACAGGAGACATGTGCTAGCTAGATCACACAGATCGCACGGCTCCCACCCGGTAACATAAGCTGGACCATACAAATCATACAGATCTTCCCCTGTAAGAGCCAAATCATCAAGTGGGGACAGATCATCTGTCCGATTTGTGAATTATTGCCCCTTCCTTGCCGAAATATGCCGCCTTATAAATGGTTCTCCGGGTTGCAACAAAACTCACCCTTCATGCGAATCGCTGAACACCCCACGGAGCTTCGCGCGCCTGGTGCAATCTTTTTCTTTCCGCCAGATCGGCGAAAGACCTATCATACGTGCCCCGTCCCGGCATCTCTTGTAGGGATGCGAGGGTCGATCGTCGAAAGACCACGGCCATGCATGACCCCCCGAGTACCCTGCGCCCCCCACAGTGCTCCGTCTCGTAAGGGATGCGTGGTCAATGGCCAAATGATTACGGCAAGCAACAAATGAGTACGCCCCCCCCCCCCCCCCCCCCGCCGCCCCCCGTCCCCCTTGCCGGGAATCGACGCCAGATCACGCTCGGCTTACGCACGAGATAGAGCTGTTCTACTACACCAAGCGGGACAGCCAGGTTGTCACTCCCATCGGCTGGGCGACGGTGGCCAGCTACCGCGAGGAAGACCAAATGCTGACCGTCACGTTTCCTTTCTGCCGGCCATCAGCAAGGATGTGGATCCCCGTAGAAAAGGTATGACGAGGGAACTCTTGCTACGAGACAAATCGTAATGCCGCAACAGGGGGGGCGGGGGCGGGGGCGGGGGGAAGAGTAGGAGTACATTTACGTCACGCATGGCCGTAGCTGTAAAAACCATGGTAGAGCCCTCGCATCGCTGCAAATGTCGGGGACGGGAATGAAATCATAAAGCTGCAAAGAGGGGCGATACCGCGTGGGAACAACATTTGGGTTATAGTTTTTTTTCTGGACCTTTCTTACCCGTCCAACGGAGCCCCCTGCTGGGGTAATCGTAACTTTTTCAATGAAAAAACACGATCTTATGGGTTCCATGTGAGAATACAGAGTGGGGTGCCTGGTTTTGTTTTTGAGAGAGAGCGTCTACACAACAAGAGAAAGCGCACTTTTTAAGAGTGGAAAAAAAAAAAAAAATCCGTTGTTCTGCGACAGAGGTAACATCACCGCGCTTTTTTTTTATATCCTCAAGGTTTCTTCAAATTTTGAGAGCTTAAGAACCTCTCTAAGGCCAAAAAAACTAATTTTTCGGAGAGAGAAGAAAAACAAAACTGCTATTTAATATATGCCGGATGAAAAATCCCATGGCCTTTGTAGATATACAACGAGAATCTTGAAAAAAAAATGGGCGATGTTTTTTGACGATTTCGGGTTATTGAGAAGCCCCGTCATTCAGAAACCATTTCAGCCTAAAAACGGTATACCTTAATACCTCTATTCCCGACGATTTCGGGTTATTAAGGAGCCCCGTCATTCAGAAGCCATTTCAGCCAAAAAACGGTATACCTTAATACCTTTTTTTCCGACGATTTCGGGTTATTAAGGAGCCCCGTCATTCAGAAAAACATTTCAGCCAAAAAAAGGTATACCTCTATATCGTAGCACGCGTCTCACGCCTTGCGACGCTTACACCAAAGACTCACACGATGCCCCGAGACACAGGAGAGGCTCCGGGTGGAGGCGCAGCCATTGTTTGTTTTCGGAAGCTTCTTCCTCTCTCGAAAAGTCGAGAATTTGTTTTGGTACCTCACCCACCCAAAAAGTGTCGTTCTGGCACACCACCGACACCTTTTCTGGTGGATGATAATACACAAAAAAAGTCAACACCTGCCGTTACCTGATTTTTCCCTCCCCTCCCCCCCTCCCCCCCGCCCCCTCCCCGCAAGTAGTTCATTCGCGCTCGTCAGAGTTTTAGAGGGAGTTCATTCAGGCCGTACGTAGTCCTTAGGACACGCCTACTACTGCTGTAGAGCCCTACGAAAAAGACTTTTTCGAAGTGCGTGTGACCCTGCAGCAAGCAGCGTTCGCTCTGTGTTCGCAGGCTCTAAACGCCCACGGCGGGCGGGTATTGTATATAGTGCAGGACATCAAACATGAAACACGGATACTACTGGTGCCGCTGACCAAGGCTGGACTCATTCATGCTACGACGTACGGTGAAATCGGCAGCCAATCAATCGGGAAAATAAATCCCGTTTTCGAAGAAAAGGTGGTTCCACGATTTGGTCCCGATTACTGAGAGAACGTACGATGTTATCGATCATTCCCTCTCGAAGACGAGCAACCCGTCGAGAGCAGGTACCTGTAGAAGCAGGAAAAATTACAGAGGACCAACGTGTCTCGTCGCTCCTTCACGAGGACCAGCGGAAATAGAATACTCCAGCAAAAAGGCGAACCCGTTTTTTTTTTTTTTCCTTCTCTTTCTGAGGGTCGTTCTCAGTTTTTTTGTTTTTTTTTGTTTTAAAGGGAAACTGAAAGTGCAAAAACCCGATAAACAAACAAAAAAAAACGTGACCTGGAATCGAATACAAAAATCCTCCATTCGTTTTTTTTCTTTCAAAACAAACGAATGGCGTTTTTTTTTTTTGTCTTCCCCGACGACCCGCAAACAAACCAGAACCGTTTTTTTTTGCCGAAAAGGGGTATACCCGATATCGCAGCAAGCGTCCCAATCTGAGCCGTAAAGAGCCGTGCGAGAGATAAGAAGAGCGGAAAACACTCCTGTCTGTTCCCAGGGGCCGCCTAAATCGGGTACAGTCAGTACCGCGCGCTGTATGCCGTGTTGGTGGACTGCCCGTCAAGGGGGCAAGATGTGTGTCGTCACCGTCAGCCGACTTCCTCCTCTTGCTCCCCTGATCACAGCAGTGCTGTCCCGGTGTTGACGCCGGGGGCTGCGGCTCACCACCCGTGTTGTTGTCGAGCGCATCAAAGGACATGACACCTGGTAGGTAAGAAGGTATACGATTGAGAGGAATTGACACACGGCATGTGTATGAAAATACTGCAACGTGGATGCGTGGTGGAGCTTAAGCTTTATCTTATTCCGCCCGATCCCCCGGAGAAAAAAAAAAAAAGGAAGAAAAACGTGAAGTTAGTGGCGTACCCTGCGTCAAGAGCACCCCGTGCGTGACAAGCCAGAGCAGGCGCCTTTAACCACAACACTGGTTTTATCCGTAGTCCGTGGCGAGAAATATAGATTGGCTTTTGGCATGGCGGGACATGCGGGCAATTTTACCTCTCTTGAAAACCTGAATGTTTTTACCTTAGATTATACCCGCCATACTATGAAATGAAGTCTGATATTTACAGCGAACAAAATAAATCTGCGAGTCGTTACACCGAAGCAAGCTAGCGTAGGAAGCGCGATAAAAAAACAGCCTGCGACAGTATTTCGTGCGACTCATGTGGTGCCTTGCACGACATGAAAACAGTGCGTCCTCGGTGCGCGATATGTTTTCCCGGTAATAAGATGGGTGAGCGCTCCCCCCCCCCCCCCCCTCCCCCTGCCCTGCTCCCTCACAGTTTGGCAAGCAATGCCTGCCTGGTCAGGGAAAACCCGACGTGCTCCGTCCTGACCTTGTATGGGTGCGAGAGTCATGCACCCTTTCCCCCTCCCCCCCCCCCCCAACTCGCTCACAGTTCGGCTTCCGCTTGTTGCGGTGTCGCGGGTTTCCCCAGGCGGGTTAGCTGGCGAAACCAAAATGACTACACCCCCCCCCCCCCCCCCCCTCTAACCCCCACCCCGTTCATGTATAGAACTTTGGCGGCTCGCGTCCCCATCCTTTCGTCCTGTATCTACTTTACGTGGCCACTGACGCGACAAAGAAAACACAGGTTACGCACGTTGCTGCAGTCAGACGTCACGCGCTCAAGCGTAGAAACTGAACCAAAACGCCTCCGTAATTCTCCCTCCAATGCACAGGAGAAAATAAGGGGGTTATTGTTTTTGTTCCGACGCAATTATCCTCTCCTGTTTTTTTTTTTTTCTTTTTCTTTCAGGTGTGGCAGCTGGATCGAGCCGGCCAGCAGGCGGAGAGGGTAGGGATGGAGGCGGAGGACGCGCAGTGCCGCTTGCTGTACAGCAAGGAGAGAGTCACGGCGGCGCGCGAGGGCGGGCTCATGTTAACCGAAGAGCGAGATGTAAGACAAAGGGGGCGGGGGACGTGCAACATAGTAATAGCCGTGCATCCTCTATTTTTTTTATTCGTTTTATGCTGGCTAGTTTTATAGCCCCGCCGGGGAACTGGTAGTGTTTTTTATTTGCGCGGTCGGTGGCATGGTACAAACAACGTTCCGTTGGTTGACCGTACGTCGGCTGCAGTCGTTGGCTTTTTCTTTTTTTGCAGAATTAATACCAGGTGCCTCTATACGAGTAGTTGAGACAGACGGCGCTGGGAGGGAATCGCAACACGCACTAATGTGGCGTTTCTGGCTTGCTTCTGTTCACTATTGCTGCAGTGCAGCGCCAGTGGATGACGTTGAGCTTTTTTTCCATACGTAAATGTCCCTTTATTTCTTTGTTTCAAGTTTGGATGGAGGGTTTTCGGGCGCAAGGATACGATAGAAATGGAATTGACGCGAAAGCTTGCCGCATTTATCCCGAGATCCAGATGGCATAGACGATCAATCAAGAAGGTACTGGTAGACCAGGTGACGGGCGAAAGTCGGTAGCAAAGGGGTCCTGGTAAGGCACTTTTGTTGCACGTGCTTGTGTTCTTTCTGTATATCCTATAGACTATGCCAGATAGGGAGGATGTTATGGCAACGGCCCAACACGCCTGAAGTCTTGTTGACGGGACAGCGGATCCTAGAATCTTTGCTGCAACAGCCCAACCATCTCTGCGATACAGGACGCCTGGTACGCAAACCAAGGCTTTTCACGGGTCATCAACCGGCCCGCGGGTCGGGTCGGGTCGGGTCGGGTCGGGTCGGGAGAGGACGTTTTCAAATCTCACGGGTCGGGTAAGGTCCCGTCGGGTCGCCCTCACCCGATTCAACCCGCGAGACGTGACCCGGCCCGTGAAAATCCCTGAAGAAACAAGCAACACGAAAAACCGGGCTGATAATTTTTTTCCACGAAAATAAGAAACATGGGAGCCATTATCACTGAGGTTAGTGTAGAAAGCACATTTTTTTCATAAACAAGAAATACAGCCAGGCCCGGAACTCCTCTTCCTTATCTTTGTTTCGTGTCCGATCATTACTGTATTCTGCCTTGATTTTTTTTGTTGCCCGGCACTCACGCAACCACACACAAAACCCGCGCAGACTCGGGAGAGCTGATGATGCTAAAACAGCCATTTTTCCAGTTTCTTGTTAGTCGTCCTTTACTCAAAATAAGAAATCCAGCCTTTGCGACCTTTTACGTTTCTTGCCAGGTGTTCTGCACTTAAATACGATCCGACCTGAGCCAGCTATATCCTGTTTCTTATCGTGTTTCCTGCACGTACTGTATACCGGCCTCGTCCTTGTTTTTTCCCTATCACGTCTTGATACACCAGCAGGAATGAAAATCGATTCTGATCCGATATGGGCCTAAAACCCCGATATCAAACACAGAAAACGGATATTATCGTTGCGCTGACAATTGCGATTCCGATACAGTAAGCGGATGCGACGCGGAAGCACTGACACCCTGGTCACAGAAGTGCCGAAGGACCGTGGATGGATTTGTTTTCGTTCTGGCCCCTCGCGACAGGCCGTAGTCATATTACCATAGACCCTCGCGTCCCTACTATGCCGGGACAGAACACGTCGAGTTTTCACCAACCAGGCAGACATTGCTTGCACCAAGCGCGAAGCGCCGTGAGGTGTTCGGCGAGTTCGCATGAAAGGTGAACCGCACCCTTCCAAGAACCGCTCGTAAGCCGGACTTCGGCACCTTGCGCCTAACCTGTTGCCTATGGATGACAGCGGCCAATGAGTTACTTTGTTTTCTGGTGTGGCCACTCCAGAGACAGCAATGGGTATTGCTATGTGACTGCATTACCATACTCACACTACGTGACACGATCATTCTCCTTGTGCGGAGTTAGGGTTGTCCACCCCGCACAACGTGATCTAACTCGACAACCATCATGGTGACTGCCGAATACAAAAAAACGGTACCCTGGTTCTCTAGCTCACGCGATGATTGGCATGCTTTACAGCGTCCTTGCCAACCAACGCCAACCCGGGAAGGAGGGACATACAGTAGAGCGACCCCCCCCCCTTTAGATATAGGGAATTCTTATCGGATATCGGGACGCTTTGTTCCTGATCCGATCCAACTACCGATCCGATTTTTTATTTGTCGGAACTTTCCGATACGATATGAAACACTACACTGCACACAGACCCGGGAGCTGATGCGGCAAGAGGGGGAGATCGAGGAGGAGCGACGACTCGCCGCCAAAATGTTGGAGGAGGCGAGAACGACAGCTCCGAGGCTCGCGACCATGGGCTCCATCACCGAGCATCGCAATCGATGGGTGGCCTACAAGGTACTTACAGAAAACAAAATACCGTGCAACAACAATCGTAAACTCGGGTGTGAGACGGGTCGGCCGCCTATCGTTCGAAAAGCTGTGATATCGCTTCGCCGGATATTGCATCCTCGCTCTTGTGTATATATATGTATGTCATGGGTCTACTTTTTGTCAGGCACACTTGAGGTCGGATTCGTAACACGTTCCTGCTTGCTTGCTTAAGTCGTTTAGATTCCGGATTTCCTCTTGTATGTTGCTTTGTGTGACTGTTGACAATCGCTGCACATTGTCAGGTGGGGGGGGGGTACCTCATTCTTCGCTGCTGGACTTGATATCCACTCGCATGACTAACTCTGTACTTCATATAGAGGCAAACAGTCTTCAGGCGATTTTTTGTTCGGCACGGCTGTAGCTAACCACCTCGCGGCGGATGCCTGTCGCAAACTTAAAAAACAACAGCGCTACGAGCGAAGCTTAAGACAGCAGAGACAAAGCGGGTTTCGATCGCGCGAGTGGCCCCGAGCCACCGGGGGGGGGGGGAGGGGGAAGTCCCCACAGGCAACCCGACGCCGTAGATAGGGAAAGAAGAAATAGTAGCAGTAGGCAAAATGAGAAGGTGTGGGGAAACGAAATGAGGAATGGATGGCAGAAGGTCATAGACACCACTGCCTTATGGAAGGATGTTCGATTTACATCGGAACGGCATCTGCGATATATACTAATAGGGGAGTGATACATATATATACATATATACATATACATATACATATATTAACTGTTATTGTGTTTGCCGTCCGACATCGCGCAGTGTGAAGATTCAACGTTGATCACTCGTAACATTTCCAAAAAAAAAAAAAAAAAAAAAAAAACCTCGGGAAAAAAAAAGGGAAAACCTACGTATGCACATTTTTTTTTTTTTTTTTTCGGCGTTCGGGGAAACGCTGAATTGTAGTTACGTACGATTTCGATATGTTTTGACTTTTTTTTTCTTCTTCTTTTTTTCCCCTCATGAGAGTGTTGCAATAGCCGGGCAGAGAGGGATACTCGTGTGTCCCTACTGCCGTGGTCGTTTAATGAAACGCGTGGAATAGCCGGGTATCGGACTATTTATCGGTAATCGGATTTTGTGTTTTTTCCTTATCGGGTCGGAATCGATTCTCGCTCCAATAGGCAACACCATATTCACACAAACTACACTCCCTGGTGCAGCATTTACACAAACAACGCCTCTTCGTTCGTGCAGGTGGAAAAGGCAGTCGAGGAGAGGGCAAAGGACGTTGCGAGGTGGGCGGCGAGGAAGAAAGAGGACGAGAACGATGACGACTCTCTCGAAGCAGTAAAAAAACCTCGCAAGGTGATTCAACGTCACGAGGAGGAAATGCCACGGAACATCGTGGAAGCTGGGTGGAGTGATATATATACATATATATATATCATAGTGCATTCAACCGAGTGTAGCTTCTTGCACTTTCCGCATAGGTCCCTGTTGTGCCATTCCATTGTCGCGACTAATTCGCATACGCAGTACGGTTTGGGGATCAATGAGGCCGCTCTACTGCGATCGGCCAGAGCGACTCTCGCGCAGGGCTACTACAATAGCTCCGCATTGGTTCGTCGGTAAATCAACGCGGCAGTTCGTCGCAGAGAGTACTGACTCTGGAAAGAGGAACACCATTACCCCAGGCTATTCTGTTTCTTCCTCGGAGACTGCTGAACACGGTACCATGACAAAACAAGATATCCGCGTCTTCTGCCTCATTGTTCTGCTCTCCGCGAATATACGTGTGTAGGTGAGGGGCGCTCCAGAACGTGCGCTTATGGCGAGGAGGTTCAGGAAGGAGTTCGTCAAGCTGTTCATCAAGACGCACATTAGCAACACGGAGCTAAGGGTCGAGAAGGTGATAAACACAGACAAAATATATAACAATACGTGGCGTGTTTGCGACTTCCAGCCTCTGTTGATTTGGAAAAAAATGTAAAAAATAGTATCGAAAACGACGAATGTGATATAACCCAAGGCGCCAGCCCACCCAACCCGCAAAAAAAAACAAGTTAGGTCAGAAACTAACAAAAATGGTGCACGAAACAGGAAAAAAAGCGGTTTGTTGGCCATCGTTTTCGCTGATTTTTCCTTGGGGTTGGGTTGGCCTGTGATCTGTAACGTTGGACGGTTTCACTACTACTTTTTTTCGTGTTTTATTACTCCAGCGTCATTCCACGCTGGGAGTGCAGCACAGGTTTCTGAGCTCCTGTGCACAACATGAGGAAGATCTCAACATCTCACCCGAAGCGTGACACAACGAAGACATTCGTTCGCGCAAGGCCGGCCACCGTTTCCATGCGCCAGTCCTGTTATCATAGCAAATATACTCGCAAAGGGACCATGCGGACCGAATAGCTCGACAGGTCGGACACGTTTTGCCCCAAAAACGTGCAGCTGCTACGTTGGGATGCCCCCCCCAGCTCTTGTGCAACGAAAAGTTAGCACATCGCCATGCCGCATGCCTTGACAGGGGGTTAGCACGTTCGGATCCAAAAAGCAAATATTTACAAGGAATTGTCCGAAGATTTGCTCGAATTCGGTCAAAATGTTTTCCGTCTTGTACCGATAGGCCATGGGGGATTTCGCCAGCTTAGTTAACCCCTTTCGTGTCCCCGCGTATATATAGCGACAAAAAAAAAACGAGGATTTGCGACACTTTCGAAAAACGTCTGCCGGCACGATAGCGTGAGCGCAGCGTGCGCAGAAGCACGAGTGCGATCGTCGTGTTGCTTGCGCCTTACCCGTCCCGTACAAGTGCCACATGTTGGCGATGCTATCGTTCGGCCACCGATTTTGGTCATCGCTCGCCGATGTCGTAATCGTCATATTTTTCGATGTCAAGCATTCCCTATACTACTAATCAAGTTATAATCGAGTTTCGAAAGGGGTTACGAGGAGGAATCACTTCTTTTTTTAGGTAACCAAGGTCAATCTACGGTAAGGTGGTACGTAATCGGGCTCCCTAAAAGCGAGGCAGTCCGAGAGAAAACACTGCATTCACCCTTTTCCGTGGAGCGTGACATCCATATGGTTGGGATTTGATCCCGGCTTCACCCCATTTTTTCCCGCTTACACTGCCGAGTATTTTTTTCTAGACAGGGCCCTGATGACAGACACAGGCCACTCTCTTGCGGCTCTCTCTTTACTATCAATAGGCAGGTTCCACGTTGGTTGGTCACTCGCTTGTCTTTTAGAGAAGCTCTTGTATTTATCCCACTAGCTAAGCGCGCGCGCTGCAAAATCCGTGAAGCAATTGCATCATCATCCCCTTTCCCCCCTCACCCTCATGCCTTCAAAGGCGCGTGAAACCCCTTTGTGTACCGTATCCGCACTGTAGATCCCATGCCTTGCCAGGATCTCAGGGCAATACCCTAACAGTACCCAGTAGTGCGCGCGCAAGCCGACAACGAAAAATGTTTTGTGTGTCCGGAGGAGGGGAGGGGGGGGAGGATTGGGTGCGTAAAATTCTCGAATAATAGGCCAACATATGTTATTCTCACGTCACATTCCCCTCTGTTCTCTGCTTTCCGTGTCTCTTCAACCACGTCGGCTTGCGTTTACCGCCGCGATTTTATTTTATTTATTTTTTGCCGTCGAGAGCAGATGCTTGAACTACGGGCCAGCCGGAGAGCGGAAGCGACAATTCTCGACGACATCCTGGGGACGTACTTGTCAGAATTTGTCAAAAACGTCGCGCAAGAGACCCTAAAGTCTGGGCTGTTGGCGAAACGGAGAGCCGAAGAGGAGGTGCGCGAGCGTGTACCATTAATCCTGTAGTTGTCGGGTACCGGTGTGTGCATCCCTTCCTGAAAATTGAAACCCGCAGTCTTGCAGGCTCAGTAGCCCGCCCTTCAAAGTCGCGACCACCGCCTGATAGCCGCGCCCAGCCCGAAACACGCGGCGGGTGGTTGTACCACTGTAGTTGGGTACGCGGAATTCCTCTCCTACAAGATAGACGTAGCGCTTCTTGGCCGCGTAAAAGCGGGACAAGACGGCGGTGTGGGTCAACCACAAACGAGTAGTCATCCACGTAAACGGACGAGGGAAACCGCGCGACCTCGACACCTTCGTTCCACCCTTTCCGCAAAAAAAAAGGTCTGGCCGGAACTTGTCATCTACGCGCGGCAGGTGGTACTTTTATCTGGTAGGATTTGTGGGCCAAAGTCCGGTGAAGGCGATTCCCTGAAAGTTTTTTTTATTAAAGAAAAAAGGGGAAAAATGCGTTACACACTGATTGAACCCTACTAGTTTGGCGTCAGTCAAGCTGTATTATTGGAAAGCTGCCGTCGGTCAAGGACTGACAGTGTCGTCATGGTGATTAACCGATCGTTCCATACTAAAACCTAGTAGTTTGGCGTCAGTCAAGGTGCATTATTGGAAAAGTTGACGTCGGTCAAGGGCTGACAGTGCCGTCATGGCGAAAAATCGACCGTCCCACGCTGAATGCCTAGTAGTATGTAGTATGGCATCAGTCAAGGTAAATGGATGGAAAATTGCCGTCGGTCAAGGGCTGAAAAAAAATGTGCCGTCATGGCGAAAAACCGACCGTTCCACGCTGAATGCCTAGTGGTTTGGCGTGTCGTCAGTCAAAAGGGGAATTATTTGGAAAACTGCTGTCGGTCGTTGCCGTCGGTCAAGAGGTGAAAGTGCCGTGTCCTGACATCTTTGTGTACGGCACGCGTCAATTTTTTTTTTGGAAAATTGCCGTCGGTCGTTGCCGCCGTCGGTCAAGAGGTGAAAGAGTGATCCGTGTCCCAAGACACCTCTGTGTATAGCGCGCGTCAAAGGTAAGGCTTCCTACACTCGAAAATAAAGTACGTAGCACGTTTTTTTTCATATACGGGCAGTAAGTATCATTCCATCAAAAAGCCCGGGTGTCCGTATCATTGTCATCGCCGACTGCCTCCGTGAGGCAACCTTCCACCCCACGAAGCCTCGAAGCACAGATCAATAATGCTTCCGCACATACTATGAAACCCAAATATCTGCAGACCAGTGTCTGAAACCGTAGTACAACGAACAAGTACGTAGCACGTTTTTGGCCATTTTGTTTTGGGGGGGGGGGCTCCTTGACCCAAAAAACACTTTTTTGAAAAAATTTTTTATCCTCCGGCGGATGGGGTAAAAAAATAAAAAAAAGCTTAAGCTCACCACACTTCCACGTATTTTCATACGCGTCGTGTGTCGATTTAAAACACTCGAAAAAAAATCATGTCATCATATGCTTTTTGTGTGGGGGGGGGAAACTTATCGGTTTTTTTTTGTTTTTGTTTTTTGTTTTTCACCTAGGCCATGGGATTTCTTTTTATCGTTTTTTTTTTTTGGCAATTTTTTCAATGTTTTTCTTCCTCGAGAAAAAAAGAAATCAATCAGGGTTTTTTTTGGGTGGGGTGGGGTATATAGTAGAGGTAAGATTTTCCTCACGTGCCAGAAAGGAACCTCAGAAAATAAAATCGTGCGCCTCTAGCCTATTTCGCTGACAAAATCTGAGCGGGTGGGATAACACTGTGGTCGTCGTGATGCGCGCACGCCTGACCGAGCAGACGGGTCTCGTTTTCCCGGACCCTAGCCACATGCAATACGGCGTGTACAGCGTGTTTCGTTCGTGGTGGGTGGGGCACAAGGAAGGGCTGGAGCGCAAGGTGGAAAGATGGAGTATCGTCATAGCCAAGGCAAGTCAGGTGGCGTGGTCGTGCGGTGCTGTTTAGGACACGTGATGCGCAATAAGTATCGCTGTTAACTCCTTTGGCTGGGGGGGGGCATGTCTGCTGACGTGCGAGTTCGGTGCGGTATCATATAGATCATATAGATCATATAGATTATACAGATCATATAGATCAGCTACTGCTGTCATGAGATGCTGTGCAGGATCTGCACATGTTAGCCCGAGTACAAGCCACAGTAGTTCTAAGGGGGAGTCGCCGGCCTATATCCTTAACGAGGACACAGACCCAGTAAAACGCGCGCTCGGAGCATCACACACAGCCTTGCAAAGACGAGTTTCGACACATCTTCTTCGATCTCACAGCTAGTTGGGGTGTATTTTAATGTTTAATAATAATAGAGAGGGCAGATCCCAACCCTAGAAACAGATGCAGATCGCACGGCTCGCACCCAGCAGCATGAGCTAGACGACACAGATCTTCCCTGAAATATGTGGATCATCAGGTGGAGACCGGTGAACTATCTGTCCGACGAAAGAGTAACGTTGTTACACTAGCGTAGCTTCCCTTGAAAACCTACCCCGTGATCACAAACACGCAATGCTCTCACACTAGCTCAGCTACCTGACACCTGTAGGCCGCGGTCGCACCAAACAGGCTAAAACAAACGTTCCGACAGAAGAAAAGCTCGTGTGTATTACGTGCCTGATCCATGTCAACGACCGTTTTTTTTGTCTGCCCGTCCTTGTATCATTATCGCAACCGTGGAAGGTGGGAGAGAGAGAGAGAGAGAGAGAGAGAGAGAGAGCACGCGAGGGTGCCTATTCCTGTGAATATCAGTCTGCCTGTTTCATGTTCGGTGCCCTGTTTCTTATTTGGTGACATGTTTCTCAATTCGGTGCTCTGTTTCTCATTCGTCGACCTGTGTCTTATCTTGTTCACTGATTGTTATCTGTTGCACTGATTCTTGTTCAGTGCCCTGCTTCTTATTTGATGGCCTGTTCTTTATGTGGTGCCCTGTTTTTTTGGGGGGATCCTATTTATTGTAATCTCAACCGTGATAATTTGAAGAGATTGCACGCGAGCCCTGGCCATCCCTGCGAATGTCAGCCTCTCCTACTGCCCTGTTCCTCATTTCCGTGTTTAATTTTTTCCTAGTCATCCCACGGCGGGGTACCGGTGCAGCGGAAGTTTCCAAGAATTTTCTGAGCTCCTGTCATGAAGATCTCAACATCTCGCACCTATACATGACGTCGAAGGCGTTCGTGCTCGCGCAACCAACCTGGCCAACACTTTATATGCGCTAAGGCTGTCGTCCGAAAACAAACACACTTGTAAACAATTGTCATGCTAACCGATGGTTTCACACTCGAGCTCAACCGCTCGGAGATATACCTTTTTTTGGCCCAGATTTAAACTTTTTTTGGCCATATGTATACATTTTTTTGGCCCAGATTTATATATGTTTTTGGCCCAGATTTATACCTTCGTTTGGCCCAAGAAAGGCAACGCCTACCGCGGGATGACTCCTCCCTGTTTGTTATTTCCGTGTTTCTCTGCCTGTTTTTTGTTACCAGAACCGTGAGAAGTGGGAGAGAGAGCACGCAAGAGTGGCGGCGGCGCAGCAGAGCCACGTAGAGCGCGGCTTGAAGGCGGAAGCCAGGGCCAAAACGGTGGAGGTAGAGATGAGTGTTCACGTGCAAGCGGAACTCTGTCGTCGATTGGGACAATCCTTCCGCTGGGGTGACAAACGACCTACTGCGCACCAAAGCGTGTACCTGGTAGACGAGTCGTTCTACGGTAGCCCCCTCCAACTTTTCTTTCACGAAAAAGACGGTTTTGAAACCAGCTCCTCGCCGTATCTCCTCCTGAAACACGGTGCCCCTTGCCACCCCGATAGTCCCCTTTGCGAACAAGAATATATATGTGAAGACATTTTTTTCATAGCGCCCTTCCTCGTGTTGAGCAGCGCCATGAAACGTTCGTTAAAAAAAATCGGTGTTTTTTGGGAGGGGGGCTATATCGTAGAATCAGTCAGACCCACTTACCAAAAAGCCGATGCCTTCGGAGGCCGCTCTCGACAGTTCTCTGGCCTGTCAGACACTAATCCCACAGCGCTTGATTGCCGACGGGGAGGCTATTATTTTCCGGATCGATCCGTGGACTTTTGTGAGGATGTTGTTGTTGTTGTCCTCTTTTTTTGCTTTTTTTTATATTTTTCTTATCATGTTTTTGGACCTGCTTATTTTGCATGCAGCACGAATGCACAAACCAAGCTCCAATACGTGGCCAAAGTTCAGAGTATCTACGTACCGCAAGCGGAGGAGAACAACCTGCTGTCGACCCCGCAGAGAGGGGCAAGGTACATACAGCAGTACGTTCGTGTTGACCAGAGCGCGACAGCTCAAGCAAGCAGACAAGATCAAAATATGTTGCCGAGACTCACACCATTTGCGAGTATTCAGGTTCCATTTTCCCCCCGTTGTGCCTCTCTTATTTTTTCATTTTGAAGTAGATCAGGCACCTAGCCTAACGACGGATCGCCGTCTAGACATAAAATTGTGGAGGGCAGGGTACGTAGATACCGTCAATCTCCGATCACACGTACATGCCAACCATGAAGACGCGTTGACAAAAGCCGGGTCGGTGAGACCTGCCATCAATAATGGCTCTTCATAATTGTTGACGTTCGGAAATATCAAACCCGAACGCAACCGGGAGACCAGGGTCCTCTACGAGAATGACCCAAGCTCCCTCAAAATCACTCTGTAAAATCTCCCCTTGCTTAACGCGAGAGAGGTTTGTGAAGGCACCTCCTTGCCACATGCATGGAAGAACAAGCGAGTCTCGGCCTCATTCCACACCCGTCCAAGACCAAGACACATGGCCGACAGAACCGGAGGAGGCGACCTTCATATTGGCGTCGACGATAATTTAATACAATGCCACTGTTTAGACTGGAATATCTTAAGGTGTGACCGACGTGATCTGAGGCAGCCGTCTCTTTGCCAAACGCTTCAGCCGCACTGCTGTGTGCGTTTTTTTTAAACGGCCTTCTTCGCCCAGATCGACATGCAACACACCCACTGCCCGTGCCGATTCGTCATCTCAAGAGAGAGGCGAAAGCTCTGCCAGTCACACAATTCGAGACAGACATGTACATCGCAAGTACCGTACAGCAAATACACCAAATAACCGCGGTGTACTCAAAGCATGTATGCGGCGTTTGGGATGTTGTCCTGGAGCATGGAGGCGGGTCTCTTGGCATTTTCGAGTCGCTAGTTTGCATCACCTGCGATCAATCATGGCCCTCCGTTACGATAGAGGTGCGTCACTTTTTTCTTGATACTACCCCTCGATTTGAGCGTTTATGTCCTTTCCCAAAAACCTTTTTTTTTGCGGGGGGAAACAAACAAACTGCTGCTTGTACCGAGCAAAAAAATCCCACGGCCTAGTTACACAACGAGAAAATATTGCCAAAGAAGAAAAATGGCATATATTTCCGGACGATTTTGGGCCAAGGAGACCTGTCATTCAGAAATATTTTTCGCAAGAAAAGTGATACCTATGTCGTAGCATATGCGTCGGAAGTCGAATACACGTAGCTTAATAGCCAAAATCAACAAAAGTGACTTAAGAGCACAATCACCGCGGTTCGTTCGTTCTTGGTTTTGTCGAACATGTCTGCTGACTCTTTGCTCACGTACATTTGTGCAGGTGTGTGCAGAGATGGCGAAAGAGGAAAGACTGACCCGAGCCTTCAACTCGTGGGAGTGGCTTGTAATGCTTCGAGAAAGAAGGGGCATGATGAACGCCGAGCAGGAAGGAAGGTGAGAGGAAGGAGTTTGAAGCAAGGAGACCAGTCCTGAGGTTGCGCCGAAGAGCACAAAAGCGTTCAAAACGATACATACATCTTCTCCACCGCTTCCCTCAGCAGCCCCCCCCGCCCCCGCTGCCCCTACCACCCTCCAACCCCCCCAACCTCACCCCGCCTCCCCTATTTCCTCTCTCGCTTGTAAAACCAGGGGGATCTATCGTGCGTTTCATAGCCGATGCCAGAGGGCTTTGGAAAACCAAAGGCTTGGACAGACGCGCCATCTATTCCCCCACCACCTCTCCCCCGTCACCGCTACCTCTCCCTCCAACACCCCCTCCGACCCCCACCGCCCCCACCACCTCCCCCCTTCCCCTCACCCCCCACCCCTCACCCCCGCTGCCCTTCCTCTTAATCAACCGCGGGATCTATGATATATTCGAAGGCGATATATGAGGGTCATAGCAAGCTAAGACTTGACGAAAAGCGGAATAACAGGATATTAACCGCCCTAACTTCATCTCTCTCTCTCTCTCCCCCCCTCCTTTCCCCTCCCCCCCCCCCCCCCCTCCGCCCTCTTTATTGCTAAACCCCGGCATCTATCATACGTTCGAAGGCGGTATATGAGGGCCCTAGAAATTCAAAGGCTTGAGGAGGAGCGGAAGAGCAGGATGAAAACCGCAGCGGAGGCGAAAAAGGAGCGGGAGCGGAAATTGGCGAACATGACGGAGGAAGAGAAGGAGGAATTTTACGAAGAAGAGAAGGAGCAGAAGAAAGTGCAGTGGGCCAAAAAGCAGGTGAGCCAAGCGAAACACAAGAACAAAAAAAAAAAAGGAGATGGTGTTTGGTTAGAGCCCATCATCCTTTTCGATTACGTTTGTTGCTATTCGTCGCCGTCGTCATCGTCATCGTCGTCGCCGTCGCCGTTGTTAGCACGTTTTAACCCTTTAATAAAATATTTTTAATGTTTTTTCTGAGGTTCTTCTCTTGAGGAGCTCTATGAAAAAACACAACACGATTTCGTCAAAAAACAAAATCACAGCACACCTCGACGGCCAACTCTACGCCCTAGGAATTTCAACGAATAACAAATCAAAAAACAATATTGACAATCCGAAGATTTTGCGCTCAGGAGTCCCGTCATTCGTGAGTAACCCTAACCGTATAGCATCGATGGTCACAGCTCGTGGGATCTGACGCGCTGCATGCCGCAAGAATGTATGGCATCTTTTGAATTGGCGCGTTCAACTATCTGCACTTTGAGGGGACGTTGCGATTGCGACGAGTGTCGATGTTTCGCAGGCTGAGATGCTCGGTCTTGTGTTGTTACCGGAACCATGAGTATGGCGTGTGTTTTATGTCGAGCTACCCTACCCTACCTTACCCTACTCTACTCTATCGTACCCCACCCTATCCTACCTTACCTTACCCTAGCATACCATGCCCTACTCTACCCTACCCTACCCTACCCTACCCTACCCTACCCTACCCTACCCTACCCTACCCTACCCTACCCTGCCCTGCCCTGCCCTGCCCTACCCTACCCTACCCTACCCTACCCTACCCTACTCTCCCTACCCTACCCTACCCTACCCTACCCTACCCTACCCTACCCTACCCCACCCTGCCCTACCCTACCCTACCCTACCCTACCCTACTCTACCCTATCCTACCCTACCCTGCCCTACCCTGCCCTACCCTAGCATACCCCACCCTATCCTACCCTACCCTATCCTACCCTACCCTACCCTACTCTACTCTGTCCTACCCTACCCTACCCTACCCTACCGTACCGTACCCTACCCTACCGTACCCTACCCTACCCACCCTGCCCTACCCTGCCCTACCCTACCGTACCCTACCGTACCCTACCGTACCGTACCCTACCCTACCCTACCCTGCCCTACCCTACCCTATCCTACCCTACCCTACCCTACCCTACCCTACCCTATCCTACCCTACCTTACCCTACCCTACCCTACCCTACCCTACCCTACCCTACCCTACCCTACCCTACCCTACCCTACCCTACCCTACCCTACCCTACCCTACCCTACCCTACCTTACCTTACCCTACCCTACCCTACCCTACCCTACCCTACCCTACCCTACCCTACCCTACCCTACTCTTCCCTACCTACCCTGCTGTTAACTCTACTTTTGTTTTGCGCAGGCGGAGATGCTGGGTCTTTCGCCAGCAGACGGCGACGACAAGGCTCGCTCCATGGCAAGCAGCCGCGAGCAACGGCGGCTCTCGATCAAGGCCGCCAAGGTGTTGCAAAGAAGGCAAGAGTCCGATATCGCGGCCATGTATGCGGAGGATAAACGCAGCAAGCTGGAAAACGACGCGTTTCGGGTGAGTGAGTGAGTGAGTGAGTGAGTGAGTGAGTGAGTGAGTGCAAAAAGTGAGTGAATTCATTGGGATGGTCATGCTTTTGGTGATTGAATTCATCGAGGGTGATGATGACGTAGTTCCACTCCCGGCTACGCATGAAATGAGTACACCCCCCCCCCCCCTCCCTCCCGTAGCCTCCGTAGCCTTCGCCTAGGGTAGAACGGTAGGCTGGAAACAGCGTGTTCGCGGGTAGACGGGGCTGATACCAAGACGTTACACGCGAAACCGTGGAAAATAAACACACGAAGCTAAGCACGACCAAACAATCGCTGAACCATCTCTCACGCGTCCACACGACCTCACAATATTTTGCTGCAGGCGATGATGCAGCTAAGAAAGGAACGGGAAGAGCAAGCGACGCGTAAAGCGGCCTCGATGAGACGTCAAATGGCGGCCGACGTGACGGCCGCGGGGGGCGAGCAAGCCGCTACCGCTATCGTGCACTCCTTGGCGGCAAGCGAGGGCGGCGGCGGTAGTAGATTCGGTGGTGGCGGTGGTGGTGGTGATGGTAGCCAAACTAACCGAGGGGGTGCTCCCGTTGGCGCCGGAGGAGGCGGAGAAGGGAGCGACCTCGGGGAAGGTGGAAGCAGCATGGATATCGCTGGCGGCTCCACGTTGTTCGATGTGAGAAGATGTTACGGCAGCACGTGCTGCTGTTTTTTTCAATATAACACTGCCGCATTTCCTACAGTAGATCCTAGGACGGAAACAAACTTTGCAAATATTGAACTGGACGAGGCTTCCTGCCCCGAGGCAGCGGGTTCCGTTCTCTCCCGGCATAAACTTCCGCGTTGAGCACTCGACACAGCGGCGAAATCCTGCAGTTCGCATTTACCTCCGTTGCGGACCACTTAACGGAAGGTATTCGATTGGGTGAGGCCCCTTGCTGCGTGGGCGGGAGGTCTTCTCCCCCGTGGACACACCACGCTCGCTGAGGGTGCCCTTGGCTGAACTACCTTCCTCGCTGTAGCATTGCCGGGGAATGATATCAAATTGTAGAAGTGTGCTCAATGTAGGGTGGGTGGGACGGTCTCAAGTGTCAAGCTCGTTCATCGTCTCTTACCCAGGGTCTGCGGGGGCTGTGACACAAGTGGCTGCGCTCGATGCAGCTTCCAAGTAAATCTCGTCGAAAGGTGTGGTTCCAACCTCTGTTCCACAGCTCGGGTCCATCTGATTGGATGGCGATTTTACTTTATAGCATTACATTTCTCTCCGTTTTACGGATCACTTAGTGTAAGTGTTGGATTGGATTAGGCATCCTGCCCCAGCCGCTGGTCCCGCCCAAACCACACTCCTTACCCCCTGAATGGCCTCTTGTCCGCACGTGGACGGAAAAGTCTTACCCGAGAGCCGGAGACACCGGATAGGACGGACGCCTTGGCGCACAGGCCTGCTCCCGTCACCGCTTGCTCCCCCCCCCCCCGTACTCTCCCAGTAGCGGAACACCCCGCGTTGTATCGCGCCATCTTCCCCGTCTTCCACCCGCCAACTTATGCTTGATCTCGCGCCCAAATCAGTGTTCTCCCCGCAAGGCCCTTTGCTGAGGGACGCCCAAGAAAAAAACAAAAATACGGGACAGAAACTTATCACGCCCTAGATGGGGGGGGAGATCTCGATTGTTGTTTGCTGCTTCCTTACGGTGGTCGCCGCTGGGGGCGCGGCGGAAGGTGAAAGCGAATGAGGTCGGCCCCGGAAAAACGCTTCCACGGATGCTGCAAAACTCCCAAAAACGCATGTCGGAACCGACCTTGCTCCGAAATCTCGGATCCATGGTGCACTGCGAGGGGTTCCCCCACAATGCGGTCTGAGCAAGGTCGGCATCCCGAAAAAATAAGGCGGTCAAAAATCGCGTTGGAGCGACCTGGGGGAAATCGCACTCATGCCCTCGAACGAGCAAGGCGGCTTCCCCCAACAAGGCGGCCATCTGGCTCTCTGGCACACCCCCGCCTTACCCGGTAACGCCCCCCCCCCCCTTACGATGGTTGGATCCTGATTTTTACAGCAGTCTGCTGCTAGGGCAGGACACCCCCTTGCTAGAAGAATAAACCGCATCCCATTTCGTGCTTGAACTCTTGTCCTGCAACCTCTGCCGAAGGGTCGTTTTTTTTGTTTTTTTTTTTGTTTTCCCACCTGTAGCGGCGGTGCGCATCAACCATCGCACACCCCGGGGGGACAGATCATACGGATCAGACAGATCATCTAGATCATCTACAGATCGTCTACAGATCATCGACAGCAGCAGATAGATCCTGTGTCTACCGTTGTGATATGTTGTGCGGGATCTGTATACGTGTATTGATAGAGTGCATATCCAAACCCAGGAAACATATGCTAGATCATGTAGATCGTACGTCTCCTACCCGGTAACACGAGCTAGACCATACATACCATACAGACCTTCCCCAGGATAGTCTAGATCGTCAACTGGACATGGACCATCTGTCCGACGTGTGAATTATTTCAAATACGTTAACTCTACAATTGTGTCTTGTCTTTATTTCGATTCGCAACGTGCGTCACCCCCCCCTCCCCATAAACCTCCGCCTGAAACAGCCCGCAGAAACCCCTTCGGTCGTACCAGGACACAGAGCCTACGAGAGATAACGTGCGCCTGGTCGCTTGCCGCCCGTAGCCGTCTTCGAATTGCACCCAAATCTTTGACGCGTGCTTCGATAGAGGTACACATTGGACAGTTATGACTACCGACGACACCAAGCGCATCCAATGTCCGTGCGGGTTCTTTGGCATAGATTTTAGCCGAAAAAAAAACGTCTTCCGAACGACAAGGCGCCTTCGCCCAAATTGGTCGGGAAATTTCATTGTGTGTGTGTTTTTTTTGTTTTTGGCAGACACGTTTTGGTTGTGTGCCTACCGTATATAGGACATGGGGACTCATATTCTTCTGGTAGCACTTTTATTTTATTTTTTCTCCCAGCAATAAGCAGTTGTTGGGTGGGGCGTAGGGGCGGGCTCCTTAAACGCCTTTTTACAACTGGAAACCCGTTTTTCGGAGAAAAAATACTTGGAATTAAAATAGGGAGGCGTTTTGGGAATCTTGAAGAGGTTAAGCGAGGAGCTTACAGAAAAAAAAAACTTGCTGCAGTGCACCTCTTATCATACCGTCGAATGCGTCTATTAGGAGAAGATAATCTCTGAGGTTTGTTTTTTAGGAAAAATTTCGCCTCTCTAAAGGGATTAAGGCCATTTATTTTACAAACCCCGCCCCCGCCCCCGCCCCTCCCCCCAACCGCCCCCGGATAAATGATAAACGCATGCCTGGACAAGTGCAAAAACATGGCGTCCTCCGTCCCGTCATTTTACGGATGTGACGGTCTATGGTCTGCGCCCGTATTACACGACAAGGGTGACAAAACCTTCCCGCACCCCAACCCCGGGATTTTGGGGTATGCGAGGGTCTATGGTCTTAAGATTAAGGCCGCGCACGAAGCGGGTACCCTCCCCTTGAAGGGGTGCGCGGGGATACGGTCTTAAGCCTACGGCCGTGCATGGTAATGAGAATAGCATTTTCGCCCCCACCCTCGTATAGTCCACAGCTCGGGACGACTAGTACCAATTGAGCAGTTCCGTCTCGAAAGAGATGCGTGCTCAATGACCAGATCACTAAGGCAAGCAACAAATGAGTAACGCCCCCCCCCCCCCCCCCCCCGATTCCCCCCCCCCCCCTCCAATAATGCACAACCCGCCAGGACGACTACTTGAGTAGTTCCGAGTCGGAACTTGGGGAAGAAGACCGCTTATTCGCGGAAGAGTTAGGGCTACCGACGGGCGATAATGAACTGCAGGAATCGGACTCCTCCGACGCGGAGGAGGCTCAGTCTACGAAAGCCAAGGCTAAGGCTAAGGCTAAGCTCGATGCTGCTGCGCAAGCGGCGAATAGCAATTCTTGGATCGGCGGTGGCGGTGCTGGCGATGGTTGGCAGGGTGGCGGGGGTGATAGATGGAAAACCGCGGGTGGCGCTGGAGGTGGAGGGGAAGGAGAAGGGGGTGGTGGTGGTGGTGGTGGTGGTGGTGGTGGTCTTGGTGATAGTGCTGGTGATGGGACTATCGATCGTGATCATCAAGGAACCTCCCTTGAGGAGTCACGAGATGATCACGGCGATACAAATGCCGGCGGCGGCGCGCGTACCGCGTCGGCGGGGTCGTCATCAGATGACAAAATGGTGCCCAAACCTGCTGACGACGTGGGGGTCAACAATGCGGACGATGATCAGCGCAAGGCGTCACCGTTGCCGACAGCGTCGGAGGATGGTCTCGATGGTGGTGGAGGCATCCGAGACGAAGCACAAGGGGATAACGTTGGGCCCTCTGGTGAGAGATATCAACGGCCTACGCTTGCTGCTGCTGCTGCTGCGAAAGGGACACCATTTTACGGCCAAAATACTTGCCTCGGCTACACTTGAAAATCAAATCAGTTGGAGACAGCCATGGTGCCTAGAAGCTAAACCCGGGTTGTTGCTAAATGACTCACAGGTCCGTTGACGCTGTTTCCAACTATCAGGGTTTCCCCCAACTGAAAAAAAGTTACCCCAACTAACATAGCAGGGTTTTTCGCGGGTATGACCCGACCCGCGGACCGGGCCAGAAAGCTTTCAATACCCCGCGGGTCAAGTCCGGTCCGATCAAGAGGTGTTCGAAATCTCACGTGTTCGGGTGGTGCCGGATCAGAAGGTTCTCAATTCTCGCGAGTCGGGTCGGATCGCCCTGACCCGACCTGGCCCGCGAGAAAGTGACCATGACCATACCCGCGAAAAAACCTGAAAATATTGCTTGGGTGTCATTTCTGCGTTTTTGCAATTTTTTACAGTATTCGTGCATAGCCCCATGCCATAAAATTTTGTTCGTCGGGATTCAAGTTCATTTCCCCAGGGCTTTTTCACGGGTCAGATCACACGTCTCGCGGCCTCGGGCCGGATCGGGTCCAAGCGACCCGACCCAGACCCGTGAGAAAGTTGAAAGCCTCCTGGCTCGACCCGATTCGACACGGTGAGATTTTTTTCGTGAAATAACACACACCAGTGACCCCAACTCCTGGTCCGACCCCCGCGGGCCAGGTCGCGATCCGTGAAACAAAAAAAAGACCAGGAAATGATTTCTTCTCCCTTTCTCAAGTTTTTTTATTTTATTTTTTTGCTTTTGGCGAGGTGTACCAGGTAAGAGTTTTTCAAGCGTTGAGGTGCGCTCCCCTAGCGTCCGCAGCATGCCTCGACCGAGCGACGATGACCGGTCCCTTTCCTATCGCAACGGCTCTACAGCTCTATTTGTGCTAACTTTTCCTTTTTTATTGCCGCTGTCCTGCTGTTGTTGTATGTACCCCCCACCTCCCACCCCCACCCCCCACCCGTTTGCACGCGTCGAAAAGTTAACAATGCGGTCGGCGCTTCCTCGTGGAACGACCACCTACATGGTGGTGGTGGTGGTGGTGGTGGTGGTGGTGGTGGTGGTGGTGGTGGTGGTGGGGGTGCCGCTGATAGTGAAGGGGGGCAAGCAGCACAGCGTCCTAACAGCGGCGGAGACAAACTCCTCCACGGCGAGATACCCCTCGAAAAACCTCCCTCCCCCCGCCCCTCAAGCGCCGCCTCCTCTTCCACCAATCTCTCCAGACGGTGGGACGACCAATCATCGTCGTCGGACGGGTACGATGACGCGGGGCGACAAAGCGAGGGGGGTAGCGGGGCGGTAGGGCGGACGGGCAGGCCTACCACCGCAGCTGCAATAGCGCGGCGAAGACGGCGTCAACGCGACGAGATTGAGGGCAAGGACAAGGGTAGTGGTGGTCGGAGGTCATCTTCTGCTCCTCCCCTTGGAGGACCGGGCAGCAGAGGACCAAGACGGCGGATATTCGCTTCGAACAGAGGAGGAGGGGGAAGGGAGAACGGAGATGAGAGCAGCAGCACAGAGGAAGAGACGAGCAGCGAGGAAGAGGTACGGACGGGGAAACGAATGCCCCAGCGAGAGCCTGTATATACGCACTACGGTTTTTAATCCAACTTTTGATTTCCAGCTTCGGGACAAGCCGTGGTCATAGGTGTCGTCGCTGCCAATGCCCCCCCCGGATGCGTGCCTTCATAAGTAGCGCGCAGAGGGTCCATTCGTCGTCATTACCCAGCGCTCGTCGATTTTCCAATCACTCGCTTTTTTTTTGCCAGCTCACGCCCTTGCGTGTTTTTCCACGAGTCAGGCGTTGCACAAGAACAAAAGCAGAATCCCTACGGGTATACACGAGTATGTCCTCGGTGGGGGGGGTGGAGGGTGGAGGGGGGGAGGGGGGGAGGGGGGGGGGGGGGGAGAGAGGGGGAGGGGGAGGGGGGGGGTGGAGGGGGTGAGAGGGAGGGGGGAGGGGCGGAGGGGGGGGAAACTCGAACCGGAGACATCGACCACACATGCTACGGTAGAGGAGCACCGGCTCTTGTTTGCTTTTTGAGGGCGGTTGCTTGAGAGGAGTTTCATATTTGACCCCAAAAAGCGTGATTTGTTTTTTGACAAAAAATGGTCAACCAAAAAAGCTAAAAACCGATTAACAACACCCATCCACGACTCAAGGTACACGAAAAAAAAACGAACATTTTTACCCGACGATTTCGGAGCTAAGGAGCACTCATCGTTTCGGTGATGGAAAAAAATAGAAAAAAACTCTGCCGTAGCCCGCGTCCGATCTCCACAAAACCCAGACACCGACGGTACGGAGGTGGCTCCATGAGTTGGAACCCCATGAAATCACGTGTAAGAATCTAGGCCACCCCAATCATTGTGTCTTCTTCCCTGCGAACCCAAAGCCAGAGAAACATACGTTGTAGGAGAAAATACTGAGGAGGCGAGGAGACTGCTTTCGTCCGATTTTGTATTCCAGGATTGCTGCCGCGCCGGAGCGCTCAGCGCCCAGGTACATCCCGGGCGAGACCCTCCTGCTTCGTCCGGGGCAGGAGGCCTCATCTAAAATCCAATGCTTGCACTAAACGGTCGGTGAAGCCGCAGAAGAACGCTACAGTGATAACGGTTACGAGGTTTATTTGACACACAAGACCATCGAGGGACGCCGCCTGTTGTCTGCCGACTACCCGTGGTAAAAAAAACGGGTGCTCGACAATAAACGCGGGTACTCTACTCGCGAGTACGTTTGCCCCCCCCCAGGGTGCCTGAGGCAACTGCGTGCCCAGATACCCGATTATTTTCAACCATGGCGAAATTTCATCCCCCCTGAAGAGTGTTCCGTGGACGGTGCTTCTTGTTTCTCTCTCGGTGGATGATAAGATTCGGTTGATCGATTGATGGATAGGGGAGTGCCATAATGGGTAGTGCACATAGATTTTTGATTCGATCGCCTCCCGGGAGGAGGGAGGGGGAAGGGGACCAGGAGGTGGAGGTGAGGGCAAGCAGCAGCAGCAGCAGCAGTGCAGAGAAACAAAACCCGAGCAGCACAACGAGGAAGCGCGGACGATGCATGCGTTGGCCGAGAGCGCTGCGTTATCGTATAACACGGAAGAGGAAGATTTTTAGTGTGCCCGTTTCGACTCGACAACCGGGGACGATGCAAGAACAAAACAAAACGCCGAGCGATGAAATGCGTAAAATGAAAATGTTTCGTGACTCCCAGATGCGGTACGTGTTCCTGACTCCTAGAAGCATCACAGGGCAGCGGCACTGCACAGACAATCGCTAGGGTGGTGGGGATGCCAGTGGGTAGGAAAATAGAACGTGTAGCTGTGTATTATTCAGCTCCTCACGAGTACCACACATACATAGACGTATCTGGCTCTTCTCGATACCGACAACGCTAACCTATCATCGGGAAAAAACCTCCTGTCTCCCATGATCACATCTGTATCGAGTAAGGAAGCATAATCAATAGAAAATCTCTCGACTTGTAATTCTCTCGATTTGTAATTCTCTCGACTTGTAAATCTCTCGACTTGTGAACCTCTCGACTTGTAAACTTCTCGACTTGTAAACCTCTCGACTTGTGAACCTCTCGACTTGTAACCTCTCGACTTGTAAACCTCTCAACTTGTAAACCTCTCGACTTGTGAACCTCTCGACTTGTAAACTTTTCGATCTGTTACAACAACGAGCGTGACTCTCATGCCAATCCGTCCAGAATTTTTCACACGAACAAAGAAAATTCGCACGGCAGGCGTTGAACTTTTGTTTTGGGGGGGGGGAGGGAGAAACGTTTTTTTGCTGACCGATCTCCAAACATGGAACAACCGGTTAGTACACCAAAAGTTGCGGGTACCATTTGCTTAAAAGGACAAGCGCAAAGCAAAGTGTTGGTCGGGTTCCGCGAACGAGCGACATGTGTTCGAAAAAGCCTTTCCCCTGATAGGTGTTCAGAAAATTCTTAGAATCTGCTGTACCTCCTACTACCTACCGTGGAACGATCCACCAACGCAATGGATCTTCTTCTCCGAGGCAGACAGGGTGGCGGCGGGTGGCAAGCGAAGAGAAACGGGCCCCGTCAGTCGGCCGGTTGGCGGCGGGGTCGGCGCGAAGAAGCAAGGAAAAACACTACGCGCGCGGTTCAGCTCATGCCAAACGTGTCTTGAGTCGTCATACGTATGCCGTAGAGAAGAAGATAAACCGACCATGCCTGAAAACCTGACTGTCGAACGCTTTAACCCGTCGAAACGTACAGCTGGCGTTTCTGAAACGATTTTTATACATTGACCACGCAGGATCTTCTCTTCGGGAGACAGCCGGCAGCGAAGAGAAAGCGGGTCACTTCAGTCGGCGGCGGCGGCGGCGGCGACGGGAAAGGCGGGAAGAAGAAAGGGAGGAAGAAAGGGAAAAAGGCGGCGGCGGCGGAGGCAGCACTGGCGGCTGCCGCGGCTGCCGATATGGCGTCCCTTGACCAGAACAATAACTCAGATGCGTTGGCGTTGGCTCGACAGCAAAAGGTACGTTTAGACCATTGACAGGCATCAGCAACGATGGGACTGACAGATCTCGATGGGTTCATTCCGCAAACCGGTCGTCGGCAACGCACCAGATGCCACGCTCGGGGCGTAGCCTAGGCCCGGCTTGGGGTTGGAGCTAGGGTTAGGGCTAGGGTTAGGGCTGGGTTTGATCGACGCCCTCTTTTTTCTCTGTTGGTTTGTAAAACAATACCATCCAAACCCAAAAGCACAACAAGCAAAAACTGAGAATCGTGATATTGTTGGCTATTCACCCTGGCGTGATTTGTGCGCCGCGCGATTGGCCAAGGTGACTTCCAAGGCATCGCTCCGCGTTACATGGCCATGGTGACATCACAACACATCGCCGGAAGAGGGGGAAAGAAGCAGGAAGAGGCTTAGATCATTACTCCACCCGCGTCTATGCTTCGGGAACCCGGGCACAGCGTATCAAAAATCGAGACCAAAGAAGCCAAAATAATTGCGATGTTATCGACCGACTCCGTCAGAGGGCAGCGGTACGAACGGGGATAACGTCGTGAAATCTTGGCTTGTGCTTGTTGCAGTTTTTGCGCCAAAAAAAGGCACACCTGGACGATTGAGTTCCTACTGCCGGTCAATGAAGTAATTTCACAAGCACGTAATATTACACGGACGAAGGCATAGAAGCTTGGTCGGTCGGGTTGTGCGAACGAAGAACGCCTTCGAAGTCATTTTCCGGGTGAGATGTTGAGTTCCTCGTGTGAGGAGAGCTCAGGGACTGATCGATGATGCTGCAACCACCCCTACCGTGGGATGGGTCTTGTTGCACTTCGGACACGAAATGCATGACCAACATCCACGGGCAGCCCGCGTTGTTCTGGAACGGCCGACGCTGTGAACGTCAATTATTATCCCTACACGATAACCAATTCCCAAGGGGAATGGAGTGGTTCTTACTACGATAGCCCCCCCACCCCCCCCCCCCCCTCCCAAACCAGCGATTTTGTTTTTTACGAACGTTTTATGGCTGCTTGACACAAGGAAGGATACTATTGAAAGAAAAAAAAGTATCCGTGTATCTTCTTGTGTGCAAAGATCTAACGATCGACGACGTCGGGGTGTCGAGGGACACCGTATTTCAGGAGGTACGACCGGGAGCTGGTTTCGAAACCGCCGATTTTGGCAAAGAAAAGTTGGGGGGGAGGGGGGGGGGGTAGCATATCAACAGTAGTGGTACCATATTGTGTAATTTTCAGAACACTTTGGCAATGCCGTTACATGTCACGAAACAGGCGATCGGTCGATCGATCGATCGATCGGCGCATACCGCACACACACACAAATCGGGCATTGTAGTGACACGAATTACTCGGAAGAGGTACACTAAGGCACAACTACTTACAGTGATGTAGTATAGTATATACTTAGTATATGTTTAATGTTTTTGTAGTTTTTTTTGTTTTTTTTGCTTTTTTTGCGACGCCGCCAGAACTGGTGTGTAGTCTACTGTACATGTTTAGCTGTTTTTTTCGGGTCACCTTTAGCACGTGATGCCGCCGCTACTGCTGCTGCTGCGTGCAGGTGATCGATCGTCGCATTCAGCACAAGCTTGGGCGACAGAGGCAGCGGGTGATCAAGCGATTGCGGCGGGCGAGAGAGATCCGCGAGACGGAAGACCGAAAGATCGCCATGAGACTCGAACAGGCAAACCAGGCACGTGATACACCGTAGTGGTGTTCCTACATAGTGCCGGTGTGCGCGAGCCGATCATACCGGCAGTGTATCGGACACCTTGTACTCTACTGGGTACAGCACCGATGCTGGAGTTAGTGTAGCGTTTTCGAGTTTTTTTTTTTTTTTTTTTCCCTCCTCCGACGGATGGGGGAAAAAAAAAAGCTCAAGACTCACCGCACGTGCACGTCTTTACACACATGTCGTGTGTCAATCAAGCTCAATTTTATTCGAAATTCTCCAGCGCTAGCTGGCGTATCGTTCGGTTTCCGTGTTATCGGCAGCGCGAGCTGTCCCTGCCGGCGGTCACCGTTCCTACTCCTTCGCGGCACAAAGCTGGCGTGGTAAACGGATGCGCGAGAATACCTTGTAAAGTATATCACTGATGCGCGGGCACATCGACCCGACGGCTTCCGTCGTGCCAAGCTGGTAACCCTTCAGCAGCGCTTTCAGTCACACCTCCCTCCTGCACGCAAGTTCCGCCTGGTCGGCGAAAACCCGACGTGCTACGTCCCGATTGTTTTAGTAAACAGCGATGCGAGGGTCTATGGTCCAAGGACTACGGCCGTGCGTGACAAGAAATACACGCCGCCCCCCTGCCCCCCCTCCCTCCTGTCGATCGCCCGCTCTCCCGTTATTCCGCGAAATGAAACACAGCTTGCCCAGCTTGAAGACGCCAAGGCAGAGCTGGCGTGGCTTGAAGCCGAAGGGGAGGCGAGAAGACTGGAAAAGAGCCTAGCGGAGGAAAGGGAAAGCTTGCGGAAACTGCGTTTGTTCTGCCAGTTCAAAGCTCGGGAGGAAATTTCCCGCAGAGAAGAGGCGGTCTTCAGGTACGGTAGAACTCTCCCTCCATATCGTAGCGCCGGCTGAGCAGCGCCGGTTGCCCGCTACAGTGCCTTCAAAAAAATCGCTTCGATTTGGCACAGATGAGTACGAGGAGCAGTGCCGGCTGCCGCTATAATAATGCCGGTATTTCCGTCTGACATATTCCGGCACTATAGAGGGATCACGACCGCATATGGCACACACATACCGGCACCGTAGAGGGGCCCTCGACTGTACATGCAGTGCAGATGTCACACACACGTGCCGGGCTTACAAGCCAATGAACAGCGACGACTATATATATACATATATCCGCCGGCGTCCCCGGCGGTCTAGTAGGTGAACCTTGTAACTACTCAGGTGGATTTCGCGAGTTCGAGCCCCGCCGAGCGCATTCTCGTTCTCTTTCGTGGGAGCCTTTTCTCCTGCAATAATTGACCCACGAAACGCGCGAGAGGGTGAGGTTAGCAAAGCATAGCTGCGACGAAATCGACGAGCAGTGGGAATGCTGAACCCTCTGCGCGACAAGAAATAAAAGACAGGTCCCAGTGGGGCGAAAGGGACGACACCTGTGGCCACGCGGCCCGCTTGTTTAGAAGATTGGAATAAACTAAAAAGCGAAAGTGAAAAAAAAAATGTATGCGCGTATAATAAATGTGGGAGATTCCATAGTCGAAACCAACTCTGCGACGTGAGATCGTCACTCTCGCGGAGGTGATGTTTTCGCTGAAGCTATGCGGTATCGGGTTCAACGTTTTTCGGTTCGCAAAATCTTCCCGCTTTTTTTTTTCCCGCCAGGACAAACGAGGCTAGAAAACGGCAGCAGGTTCGCGATGACGCCGCCAGCTGGCACGCCAGGTGCAAGGAGCAAGAGCACCGCACGCTTAAGTGGAAGAAACGAGTCTTGGCAGACACGCAGTACTTCAATGGGAGGGCCCTCACCGGCCAGTACCAGAGGTGATCTCTCTTTTCTCTTTCGTGTGTTATCACCAGTTACATGGTTTACTCATCTGACGCAGGTCGCTGTGTTCTTGTTTTCTTGGCCTTTTTGGGGTAGTTTTTTCGTCACTTAACGCCGTTACAACAGGAAACCCGTGTTTTGGAGGAAAGTTACTCGGAATTCGTATGAGAATGGGTTTTAGGGCTCTACAGGAGTTAAGGTAGGTTTTTCTCTAGCACACCCAAGTGGAAGCAACGGGTCTTGACCGACACGCAGTACCGAAGGCAACGTTTTCTTTTTTTGTAATCACATTGGCTACAAAACTTTTCAGACACCTGTTCACGTTTCGGCCCCAATCCGAGGGGAAGGTTGTGGTCTATCAGAGTTGGGGACATTTTCGCCGATTTCGATTGGGTTTTCAACGATTTGGGTCGGGTATTCGGTATTCGACCATTAGAGCAGGATTTTCGTCAGTTAGGGTGGGGGTTTTGGTCAAATTAGGATAGAGTTTTGGTCAGTTTGAGTAGGGTTTTCGTCAGTTTGGGTGAGGTTTTCGTCGACTAAGGTTGGGTTTTCGTCGATTACGGTACACTTTTCATCGATTCGGGCAGGGCAGGGTCTTCGTCAATTTGGGGTAGGTTTTTCGACAGTTCGGGCAGAGTTTTCGTGAACTTGGGTAGAGTCGTCGTCAAGTATGGCAGGGTTTTGGTCAAATAGGGTAGGGGTTTCGTAGCTTTTCGTCGATTCGGGATGGGTTTTCGTCCCTTATATATCATATATACGTGCCTTTATTTTTTTTGTATTTTGGAAAAAAAAAAAGCCTTGAGAAACGGGATTGGTTCTCTCGCACGCACGTGCGATCGCCACTCGAAATTAAAGCGTATGTAGACACAAAATGTGATACGTGGGTCGGTTCTCGTGCGCGCCGTTCAACCTGCCGTATGATGTAATATTTTCCAAAAAAAAACAAAAACGAAAACAAGGTGGGAAACGGATTGGGTCCACCCGCAGCTGCACTCTCTGTACTTCAAGAGCTTGGTGGACATCTTGGTCAACCGGGCAGAGCTTATAGGCACTGAACGTCGCATGATGAAGGTGCGAACTGAAGCTTTTTTGTGTGTTTTTTTATGGGCGTTTCACGGACCGGGTTATTTAATGGGGGTCAGGTCGGGTCACGGCTACTGATCTTGACCAGACCCATGAGGTTTGAAAACCTCCTGACCCGACCCGACCCGACCCGACCCGACCCGACCCGACCCGACCCGACCCGACCCGACCCTTGTTGGGGTCCACACAATGCACCACCCGACCGCAAATCCACACAGGGCACCACCCGACCGCAAACCATTATCCGTAGATGCTATGATGCGGTCACACCAATCAGAAGCAATGCGAAAATAACCAACATGTACCAGATAGATCATATGCATCGCCCGGTAGATGTGAGGTCGCTCGCTGCTCACTGAGCGGAAGGAGGTTTTCGCGCGCCGTATCCAACAGCCGTTTGGTTTTTGGAAAACAAAAAAAAAGCGCAAAAAAATATAAAAAAATATATAGTTTCCGTGTCGTCGTTTGGGGATGGGGGCGATCGTGAGGATGATGGTGGTGGCTGGACGGGCACCTTTTTTCGTAGGGGGCAGTAGGCAGGGTGACAGGCCGTGCGGCAAAGCTCCTGTTTCTATCTCATAAAACTGTGCTTTATATGCGTCAGCTTGTGGAGAGAGCGAGCAATTTGATAGTCGATACTCGTCTTTTGCAAGCTGCGTGATACACTGGCCGCTCGTTCTTTTACAGGTAGGTGTACGTTCTACTCTTTGGCACACGACCCACCTGCGAGGCTGAACTTTTTTTCGTCTCGTTTTGTTTGTGGAATCCGCTTTTTTTGTATTCGAGATTTTAACTTTTTTTTGTTGAACGTTTACCTTTTTTTTTTTCGCTCGAAAAACGTTTTAGAAGTGCGTAGTTGTCGGGCTCTCAATCTACGTAGCGCCGGGCAAAGGAAAAATACACAGCATCAGCCCGCTCTAGAATGGGTTGCCGCTCCGTCAACACGGTCACGTTCCGCGGCACAGGGTTTTTCTTGCGATGGCCTACTACGACCCCCCTGGATACTACCAGGGATGAAAAGCAACAACAGCGAATTGGTTGTCAACGGCAATGATGGTAGCCAACGATTACGACTCCTGCTATTGCCAGCATGGTTGCATCCGGAACCAACCCGGTGAGCATGCTGACCACGAAGCCGGCCGGGGGAAGCTGCAAGGTCGAACGTGTGATCCCACGGGGGTCGAGAAATCGCACGAAAACACACATTTCGGCGAAATGCACATCGATTTTTGAATATTATTTTGGGTTGGGTTGGGTTGGGTTGGGTTGGGTTGGGTTGGGTTGGGCTGGGCTGGGCTGCGGCCCGGTTGAGGAGTTCCATCATTGAAAAAAAAAGGAGTAGTAGAGGTAGGTTTTGATTTTTGCCTCGGCCGAACTATTTTCTGAATCACGGGGGCGCTTGCTTCTTAACCCAAAATGGTCCGAGAAAAATGATCATTTTGTTTTATTTTTTTTGCTCTGGGAAGAATATATTTTGGGACATAACTAACTAAGGCCATTGGTGCTGTCTATCGGGTTGCACGTTCAGTTTAACAAAAACAAATCAAGCTATTACCCCCCGAACTCCCTCAAGCAGCCACAGCCACAAAACTCTTCAAACAGCCACCCTCCTCAGAACTTCTCAAGCAGCCACCCTCAGACGGCAACAAAAAGCAGCCACCCTCAGACGTTCTCAAGCAGCCACCCTCAGAAGGCAAAAAAAAAACAACAACAACAACAACAACAAAAACGATCAAGGTCTACCGTTGCATGTGACTGGCTGTCGCAACAGGTTCCGTTTCTTGCTTGAGAGACGAATGAGTGCGTTCTACGCATACCATACGGCTCCGACAAAAAAAGGCTGCGGTAGGGAGGATGTTACGACGGTGTTAATACCCCCATTTTTCCCTACCGGCTTCGAGCCACTCCCACGAGTGACTCCGTACCTATCTCACTGACCAAAAAAAAACGGCCTGAGACCGGTGACAATGGAAGGCCAAAACTTTGAAATTCCCTGAAGATCCCAGTCAAACTTTTTGCCTGAACGGGTCGCCTATGGACCCAATTTGGTAGATTTGGTTTTTGAAACTTTCCAACTTTCCGGAAAAGAAGACGATTTCTTCTCGCGGCGATCTTAGCCAACATCGGCCTATGAAATTCTCAAGCAGATCTTAGATTAGACGCGGCGCAATTTCGGGTTCTCCACACACTTCGCTCGACGAAATCAACGACAGCGTCGTGAACTCTGGACGTGGCGAACTCGTTAGGGGCTCCGACCTCCCCTTGGTGTACAGCGCTCACTCTATGGCCGGTGATTTGTGGCGGGCGTCCATCAGGCTTCTGTTTGAAACACATTTGGCGGCTGGTGTGTACATAACTGAGACGAAAACTCTCTATCGTCTCCCAACTGGCGACAAACAGAATTTTGAGACGATGTGACGGAAGACCACAGGACAACACAAGCAACCTCTCACGCCCTAGAGCACGGATCGAGACGAACTCCTCAGCGCTGTCACCTACACTCATGTGACCTTGTCCGGAACGAAGAGGAGTGACGGTGGGTTGTCTCTATCTCGAGATCGAAGATCATTCGTGTTTGGTTCACAGGGTTGGTCATGGCTTGATGAAAAATAGACAAATTGACCTGTTGGACCGCATGACCAAAAAACGAGTCAGGAAGAAAAAAAAAACTAGTCAATTTTCCCCCATAGCGACGTTACCCGGAACCATTCAGCCAATAACCCCCACCCCCGAAAAAAAAAAAAAAGTTTGGGATTTTTTGGCCAAGCTATCGGATTTCCATTGTCATCGATCTTGGATTTTTTTTAGGCTTTTTGTTAGGCGTTTTTGTTTTGGGCGCATCGTACCTGACACCGCATTTCGCAAAAAATAAAAAAATGATGAAAACTCAAGACCGCAAAGGAACAGGGGGGGGCATGTTGAGGGGGGCATGTTAAGGGGGCATGTTACGGGGGGCATGTTAAGGGGGGGATGTTAAGGGGGGCATGTTAAGGGGAGCATGTTAAGGGGGGCATGTTAAGGGGCGCATGCTAAGGGGGGCATGCTAATGGGGGCATGCTAAGGAGGGGCATGTTAAGGGGGGCATGCCAAGGGGGGGGGTACTCATTTGTTGCTTGCCTTAAGTCATTTGACCGTTGACCACGCATCCCTTTCGAGACGGAAGCACCGTTCCTACTCCTAATAGAAACACGCCTCCAACATTTGGGCGCTCATCATCACGTTTTTTTCCATGTATTACATAGAAACTGTTTGCATATTATCTCCTATCCCCCCCCTGATTCGCCGTCTACGGAACAGGGGGGGGGGGCGTTCACTCGCGCGAATGACCTGCCAAAAATTAATTTTAGAAAAAGTTACCGCCCGTACCGTGGTAGCTTTGGCCCTGTGGGACTCTTTTTTTTTTTCCCCTGGCACCTCGCCCATGACTTTCTCTGTTTGCTTGCTTTCTTAGTTTGTAGGGTCTCTCTCCTGTCCTGCATGTGCCAGGTACTGACAGACCACGTTTCCAACCCGCGTGCTTTCCCGTTGTCGAAACACGTCGTCGTTACCAAACAAAAAGATCCAAGATCGCTTGGTGAACACGTCTAAAGAAATCGCGAAAAAGCGAGCGCTGGTGGAGAGCTTGTGGAAAAAGCAGAGGCGGCGAGAGCTCGTCTACCTTCGCCGCTCGGAGCTCGGCGCCAGGATGTTTGGGAAGTCGCAGAAGAGAGTCCTGGGCAAGGTAAGAGTAGAGGGAAAACGGGTAAACAGCTATGCAAAAAATCGACGAGAACTGGAAATATTAACTGTCGGAACGAGCAAAACACGAAGGCGACGAAGAGGGGGGGAGAAAGGCTGAGACCTGTGATCACGGTTTTCTCTCCTTTTTTTCCCTTTTTTTTTCCTTCTTGCTTTTTTTTTTCTTTCTTGTCGTTCTTTTTGTTCTCGGTTGGACGTAGCCTGGTGTGTTGGCATGCATATGCTCCGCTCTCGCATTCGCTGCCGTTCGGCGATTCATAGCCTACCCTTCTCCTTGCTGTCTTTGTGGTGCGTATCTCTTGTCGTCGGCAGTTTGTGAGCATCGTCTCTCTCCTGTTTGATAAGTAGGAGGTTAATGGCAGGAGGCATCGGCACGGACAATTGTTGTGCTGGTTGTAGACGGATGGTTGGAAACATCAGGTTAACGTGGAGAGCACACACGTACACACGGCATCTTCAGAAGGTCGCTGGCCGAGGGGGAAAACCTCCTACTTGTTGGTTTGGAAAACCAAACCGATGATCAAACGAAAAAAAAACGCCTTTTCGCAGCAACAACTTCCCTTCATCACGCACCTCGTTCCCTTCATAGGAATTCGATGTGAAAGTGCAAAGGCCAGCCGCTCTCATTACACATAGCCGACCATTGCAGATCAAGCCTCAAAGTTGGCGCTGCCCCTCCACCTCAAGTGGGGAGCTACTCTGTAGTGCTTTCCTCGACGGCGTTAAGGCAGTAATTTTTCACCGGGCAGTCGCCCCGGACCTGTTGCCAATAGCCATTTTGAACGCAGGAACGCCTTCCAGAGCAGCACGAGCTGGCCGACGGAATGCACGGAGAAAACAATATTGCCACGCCTACCCTTGTAGCTACCCTCCCCCTGTTTCCGCGACTCGACGAACGCCTCACGTCACTTCGCTCGCCAGGTGCAAGCAATGCCTGCCTGGTATGTGAAAACCCGACGTGCTCCGCCCCCCCCCCCCCCCCCCTAGACGACTCGCCGCACGCCTCACGGCACTTCGCTCGGTTGGTGCCCGCGATGTCTGCCTGGTAGATGAAAACCCGACGTGCTCCATCCCGGCATTACAGGAATGCGAGGGTCCATGGCCTCAATTAAGACTACGGCTGCGCATGACAAAAGTACACCTCCCCCCTGCCCGCATCATATTCACCGGTCACGCGCGACTCCGTATTGATGCCACCCCTTTGTTATTCGCTGCTAACGACTATGCCAAGTGAAGGTTTTCGAAGCGTGGAGAGGTTTCCATATGTGGCTAAGGAACATGCGCGAGGCTTTCAGGCTAAAATACGGCGTTATCAAGCAGGTGCGCGTGCAAAAAAAATCGCAAGTTGTTTTGTTTTTCACACAGTATGCGTTTTTGGTTTTCTTACGATGCGGTGCGCGGTACCTTTCATGCGGGGTTTTTTTTTTCCCGAACCGAACCGCACCGCATCCCACCACACAGTTTTACTCATACACAAAAAAAAACGCACCGAACCGCACCGTACGACTCCAAAGAAACAAAACTCGCCACGTCGAAGCGTGGAGGGGTTTCCATGTATGACTAAGAGCATGCATGCGCGTGGCGCTCAGGCTCAAAAGTGGCGTTTATCAGGCAGAGTACGCGCAAAACGCGATGGCGGGTCAGCAGCGGTGGCAAAAATACAAGCATGCGGGTACAATATGGGGTACCCGGTTTCAAGAGTGCCCGTAATAAGATAAAAACGGACTTAGCTGTTTCACCACCGCGTAAATGATCCTACGCGTTATAGCGCGGGGTCCCATTTGAGTGCGGGTGTTGTCGTCTGACAAGGAACCGCACTATGAAGAGAGCACACGACTGTGCACCCCGGTACTTGTGTTTGGACGTTAGGTACGGCGACGGAGATGGGAAAAACCGGAAGGCAATCCATATACCAGTTGGGGTGAGATTGTTACTCAGGCAGACCCCGCCTCAATAAAAAAATTGCATCCATCTGATGCGTCTCTCATGCGTTTTCGTAACCATGCCACTTGTCTATACGAGGACCGTTGCTAGCGAACACACAAAAATAATGTCAGGAATCTTGGCAAATAGAACGTGACACGCATTTCTGCGAACCACGAAAGTTGTCAGGAATCCGGACTTTGAGTGAATCGTTTTCGATATTTTCCATAAAAATTGATGTCAGGATTCCTGACAGAAAACCGAGTTTTTTTTTTTTTTTTTTAAAGCGTGAGGTTTCAGAATTTTCAAAATGTTAGAATGTCAAGAATCGTGATATTTCGTCAGGATTGGTGATTTTTTTTGCGTTCATTAGGAACGACCCTTGAGAAACAACATTTCAACACGTTCAGTCGTCCGAAGAACCTTGAACCTTTTTTTCCTTTTTTCCCCCGTGTCGTCGTCGTCACTGCCCACTCAAACCCCTCCAAAGTAGCCGCTCGTATTTTTCATTCGCTACATATACAGCATACATTATTGCCCACCCTTCCCTGCCGGCAGGTTAAGGGCAAAACCCCTCAACGGGTTGAGCTGGAAGGCAAAAGCAATGCTTATAAAAAAGAAACATAAATATGTATATGTACACATGTATGTCTCTATACAGGGTTAGCTATATATGCATGACTCGTTCTACGGTAGCCTCCCCAACATTTCTTTATCGAGATCGCTGGTTTTGAAACCAGCTCCCGGCCGAATCTCCTCTTGAAATACGGTCACGACCCTTGCCACCGCGACGGTCATCGTTCGACAGTCATTTTGCAGACAACAACATATGTGAAGGTTACGTTTTCATACCGTTCTTCCTCGTGCCGAGCAGTCGCGATATAGCTTCGTTGAAGAAAATCGCTGATTTTGGGGAGGGCCTATCGCAAAAACCAGTCCTATACATATATACAAGGTTCCCCATCGGGACGCGGGGCGTCGCAAGTTCAAACGGAGGCAAAAGCTTTTCAAAAATAAACGTAAACATATTTATCCACCGTGCAAGCAATCTGGCAAGTGACCGAACGAGTTTACAGGTTCAGTTCTTATGTATTTTGTGATATTTGGGTGTGCTGTTGTCACGCTTCTCTATCGTTTCGTTTTCTTAGCGCCCACGTTTCCTTACCGACGCGTTTTTTTTTTAATGGCATGGTGCGGGCAACGCAGGATATGGATCTGAGCCGCGTCTACAAGGAGATCGAGGACGGAGCGCAACGGGCGGAGAACACGCGACCTCTCGACGCGAAAACGGGCGCGCTGCCTTCAACACGCAAGAGCCTGCTTCAACGCTTCAAGGTTTGGTGTGAGGGTACCCCGTATAGAGAGGGTGTTGGATATGTAACGCTATACACTATAATACTTTCGAACTATTAATAAAGCCACCACGTGACTCATCGAGATTGGGGGTGCTGTAGCAGCAACGCAAGGGGAAGTGCGGGACCATTTTATGCGTACACTCCACCACCACTCCACCACTACTAGGCACATGTTTCGTTTTTTTTTTTGTCGTACTGAATGAATTGCGCCAAGTATATCCGCCCTTAGCCCCTTTGAGAGAGACTTGATTGTATATTGATTACAGTATGGGGGAAAAAAAAAGCACGTGCTACGATAGAAGTATACCTTTTTTTGGCTAAAACGTTTCATGAATGACGGGGCTCCTTGAACGAAAAAATTGTCGGAAATCTACAAGGGCATTTTTTTTGTTTGCATGATCAATTCTCGTTGTATATATACCTAGGCCATGGGACTTTTCATCCGGTATTGTACCATAAGGTAGCAGTTTTTATTTTTCGTTCAGAATCGGTTTGTGGATTAAGAAGGACGTGTGTCTTAAGCTCCTAAAATGAGGAACCTTACGAGAAAAAAAACTGGTGTCCGAACGACGACGCCAACAATGCATAAGACTCGCACGGGACGGGCGCAGGCGGCATGATCCCTCTATTGATACTCGTACTGCTGCGGCGCGCTCACGCCACTGGCACATACTTTTGAATATATCGCAATCGTCTTTTTGTTGTTGTTGAGGCTCGCCGCACACGGGCTCCGAAAAGGGCTAACATAACGCGCCAGAGCCTCTGCTCTTTGTTTTCAGCACTTCAAGTTTTTGGGCATTTGCTCCGCACAGAGCAGGAGGGTGAAGTGCGGTGGGATGTTATCCGTACAAACCAACCACCGTGTTTTTTTTCTTTTTTTCTCACACGTACTGAAAGGTGTCATCTAGATAGATCACCCTCGACATGTGCAAGAGCTTGCTTCAACGCTTCAAACGTTTTTGGGCACTCTCCCGCCCATGGAGATCTGGAGGTGTTGAGCATGCTGCTCACAGCACGTAATCCAACCAAAAATGTATTGCTCGCCGATACGTACTGTAACGAAAGGCGGATTTTTCAGGGCCTTTCGCGGGTCGAATCCCTTCTCCTCGCGGATTGGGTCGAACCGGATCAGGTTGTTGACCCGGCCCGACCCGTGATATTTGAAAGAACGTCCTGACCCGATCCGAGCCAACCCGTGAGATTCGAATACCTCCGGACCGGACGCGACTTGACCCGCGAGTTTTTTATTACCGCCGGATCTGACCCGTGGGCCGAACCATGACCCGTGAACAGACCTGGAAATGACGCGAAAAATAATCGTAGGGAAAAAAAGGCATAAAACACGGTATTGGTACCGTCTGAGGGTGAACGCTAGACGCACCTATCCTGCTGCCGTTACAAGGCGGTCACACTAGTGCCACCGTAGGTAGAAGCACCTGCCCTGCTGCCGTTGCAAGGCGGCCACGCTAGTGCCATGGTATTATAGGTAGGGGCAACACCAAAAGGCTCTCCTCACTTTTTCATAAGCTCTCTATGTACCCTACTACGACAGAATTTGGTTTAAATAAAAAAAAAAATTGAGTTGCGCCCGACGCACAACCCCCATGGGCTACGTAGGTTAATTGGGCATTATTGTAACATATACATACATACACATCGAGTCTAGATTTATTGGGTGCTGCTCAACAGAAAGGGGGGGGGGGGGGTGAGGGGGAAGGTCGTCCTTCAGAAATGTGTTTTTTTTTGTCAGAAAAGGGACGTATCCCCCGATGTACCGTAAAAACAACAAAAAAATACGACACCTCCTTGCAGGTGCAAGCGCGAAACCAGAGATTTAGGCGCGACGAGCATAGGAGAAGTCGTATAATTTATTTTGGCGAAATCGATCCCGTTCAACGGGGCTATACCCCAACCGCTTGTCAACTAAGGACCCTGTGCCATGTATACCTATGCCGTAGACTTTGGTCGCCCGGTTACCTCTACCGACGGTATTTTATCAAAAGTCAGAGTTCTACCAGTGGGGAAGCTCGGGAAAAATTGAGGTGTGCCTCGTAGTACACCGCTGCGGAGGTCGTATGCTTCTGCACGTTTTTTTTTTCGGCCTTATCCATACATCCCGCCACCAAAGTGAGCTTTCGTTCGTTCCTCTCCCAGGAAGTTGCGTTTTGCTCGGGACTGCCTTTTGGTGCAGCAGAGTGTGCTATGCATTCTTGCGGCTCCACACGTCGTCGCCCGGTTGCCGTATCATCGCCGATACCGACCGCCCTCCCATTTTTTGTGCGCTGCTGCTGCTGCTGCTGTTGCTGCTACTACTGCTGCTGCTGCTGCTTCCCTTGGTGCTTTCATTCTACACCGTGAACAACCGGAAACTGTTCGACATCTAATCTTGTCCAGGTAACCTTGAATTCCAAGACTAAACGACCATTATATATTTATATATATTTCTTCCGTACATTTACTTGTACACCACGGGAAAACTCTTCATAGAGGTCCTGCCGAAGGTATTCATCGCAGTTTTTTTTAACTTTTTAAGACAGAACGAACTGAAAGAACCAACAACACCCGTTTTGATTGTTTCTTTTCGTTTGGCCTTTTTCTCCCCCCGCAGGAGCGACCGATTAGATGTCGGAACTGTCAGAGGTTTTACCTCGAGCCGCAGAACCACGACCTTTGCTGCGCATACCACCCGGGGGAGTACCGACGCGCTTGTCCTCGAAGCTGCCCGGGGCTGACGGAAAAATGCATGAGTCACAGGTGATCATGCACGATTAGCCTTTTAAGCGTGTATTTTGCGGAATATTGCGCTGGCAGCTGAGTTTCGTAGAGGAAACAAAACCACTTCATAATAGTATTGAAACTGACGAACCGTCACGACCAACGACCAACCCAAATCACGAAAACATTAGGTGAGCAAAAAAAGAAAACAAATCATCGTACCATGTTTTTTTTTTATTTCTGGCCTGCTTATTTGTGGGCTAGGTCGGCGGTCGGTTGTGCCCTTCGTCGGTTTCAACATGCTATGTACTGCCAGGTATATGTTTGCCTACCCAACCGGATGTTGATATTCCGTACAGTAAAAAAGTCTGTTATTCTATTTTCCATTTGACCACGCGACTAGCTGTAGGTTTAATTTTTAGGCCATCATTTTTTCTTTCCATCTTTTGCACTAGCCGTGGTCACAGGTGTCGTCTTCGTTCCCCCCCCCCCCCCCCGCCCTAGTACGTTCCTTTTCGTCGCTTTTAGCTTTTTTTCCGTGGTTTGAAGGACAAGCTATGGTCGTAGGTGTCGACCCTTGTCTTTCCCTGTAAAACACGTGCCTTCGTTGTTTTTATCACGCATGGAGTTGATTGAGCCTTCCCACTGCTCATCGATTGGCATATACTTCGAAGTAGATCAATATATATGTATATATATTGATCTATGTATGGACCAAGTGCTGCAGGAGTGGGGGCACTCTTTTTTTTTTTGCAGCGGCTCAGGGTCACTTGCGCTAGTGACCCCGTTGTTCTGAATGGAGTCTTACTACGGCAGCCCCCCCCGACAACTTTTATTTAACGAAATCGCCGGTTTCAAAACTAGCCCCCGGTCGTATTTCCTGAAATACGGTGTCCCTCGACACCCCGACGTCCTCATCGATCGATAAATCCTTTGCACACAAGAAAATATATGGCTCCTTTGCTTTCGATTGTATCCTTCCTTGTGTCGAGCGGCCATAAAACGTTCTTTAAAGAAAATCGCTGTATTTGGGGGGGGGCTATCGTAGAATCAGTCGTCGTGGTCTTACGCTTTCGTGCTGTTTTAGTTTTGGGGATGAATCCAGAATGGACTGGTTAGCCACGGTACGCCGCGCGCAACGAATCGCGTAGAGACGTTTCGTCGGTGAGGTGCGGAGTCGCTTGTGCGAGTGGCTCAAAGCCGCTAGTTAAAAAAAGGGATACCCCCACCCCCCCAGCCGTAGCTTGGTCTATGATATATGATGCAGAGGCGGCTCTGCTTTACCACGGGAACAACAGAAAAAGTGGGGTTGATCGCGCGTGCGTGTAACGTTCCTACCGACAATGTAATAGTTCGAGCCGAGCCAGCTTGCCCTCCTCGAGCCTGCAGCATCGCGCTCGTGTGGACCAGAAGCCGAATCCCTCTTTGCCTCGGCTGAGTACGCCTCGTCTTTGTCGAAATACCCCTTGTTGCTAGGAAAGCGCCAATGTCGATTTTGCCTGAGTACGCACTGGCTAAATTTGATTTTCCTGTGGACATACAGTTCGAATTTTATATGTTTTTGTATCCATGCTGCTTAACGCACCGTTAAGCTTGACATAAAAAACCCGGCAGGATAAATCTTGGTTGTAGGCACCACGCCACGTCCGCTGCGTGCTCTAGAACAGCGACGTGAGCACCCGTTGCGTGCTTCATACCAGTATACACGTTATTCCCATGTCCTATGGCTGCAGACGAGGTCAAAACACCCCTTCTGTACGAATGTCCGGACCGATGCAGAATGAACGTTGAACGACTCAAGCCCGTGGCGAATTCTAAACTCTGGCGTCCCCCATCGCCCCGACCCCCATGGCCCCTCCCCCCCCTCCCCCCCCCGCCCTCCTGTAAAGGGCGATGCGTTGGACGTGCTGCGACAAGAATGATCCGGGCACTTGGGGGTCATCCGGGTGCAAGACGCGCTGCCATCTCCCGCCATTCGACGGCCATCCGGCACTAGTTGACACAGTCCGAAAGGTGAAAACACTTTCACAGATCAGACACAATTTCACGAAGCATTTGTTCATTGTCTATGTATGTCCTGTTTCTGCCGCTATGTGATTAGACAGGAATACGCACAGTACATATCCAACCCAGGAAACAACATGTTGCTCTTAGACCATGCATGACATATATACGGCTTCCACCCCGCAGGGGAACCTTGTAGACAAAGCTATAAATTGGTGGTAAATTTGGGTTTTGTTCACGTGATCATGGCTGCCAATGGTCGTACGGACTGCGGCTATGTATGATACGATGGTTACCGCTGGTTATCCCCCCCCCCCCCGCCCCCGAAGGCATGATGTGTATCGAGGCTCTGACTCTGTGATGAGAGCTACAGAGGTGGCACCGAAGTGTCTGTTAGGATGACTTGTGGTGGTGAAGGAAAAATAACATGGTCTGGAAAGTGGCGCTTATGTGACCCAAATATTAAGTAAAGAGGAGGAGGAAAAGAGGAGAAGCAAAAGGAGTGATCGAGGTGGGGGATGCCATCACCTGATCACGGGACTATGCCCAAGCTGCGGGCAGGTGTACTCTACGGCAGTCCGCCCTGTTCCCTGCAACGTTCTACGTAGCGTCCTTGCAATGTTACAAGCAAAGTTCTCTGTAACGCTCATCTCATGCTTGTTACGGTGGCACTCTGATTACCCTGTACTACGATCAACCTCCCGATACATGTAGGTTGATTCCTATAGAGCATACTGGCTAGAAAGAACAATGTCCTACATATTTCGCGGCATGTTGTATTTATCCGCGTCTAAAACTATGATGCTCAGTTTATTCAAGGTAGCGACTAAGAATCAAGTAGATACTGATGGACTGCAGGGTCCATATTCCAATACCCCCCCATGCAGCCATTACGGGTGCAAGATAAATTGGTACCGTATAATTTTATGTTCCGTTGCGGTCATGGCTACGGGATCATGACAGTAAAAAAACAGGGGATTTTTTTCTACTGTCACGACCCATAGGCTCATGGCGTGGTCAGGATATGCTGTCAAACACGCCTTCCTGCATGCGCGTCAAACCCGTGGAAAGGAAACCCGTCGCAGAAGTAGTGCCGCGTGGCGTCTGAGGGGCTCTGAGTGGGGTGCAAAAATTCGGCACAAATGGACGCGCATAGAAAAAAAACTGAAAGCGTGGGATAATGAACCCTGCAGCGCGATAAACATGAAGGCGTGTACGGGGGGGGGGGAGAAGGGAAGACACCTGTGGCCACGGCTTATCTCCAGAAGGTCGCTGAGGAGTTGAGCTGGAAACACGAACGTGACGATTTAAAAAAAAAAAAAAAATGGAACAAAACGTACCTTGTAGAGTTCTCAGTGGGGTACAGTACGTTCTGGAGTTCTGAGTGGAGTACAGAGTACCTTATAGAGTCCTGAGTGGGACACAGAGTACCTTGTAGAGTTTTGAGTGGGGTACAGTGCCTTGTAGAGTTTTGAGTGGGGTGCAGAGCACCTTCTAGAGTTCTGAGTGGGGTACAGAGTACCTTCTAGAGTTCTGAGTGGTGTATAGTACCTTCGAGAGTGCTGGGTGGGGATACATAGTACCTTCTAGAGTTTTGAGTGGGGTACAGCACCTTGCAGAGTTTTGAGTGGGGTGCAGAGCATCTTCTAGAGTTCTGAGAGGGGTACAGCACGTTCTGGAGTTCTGAGCGGGGTACAGAGTACCTTATAGAGTCCTGAGTGGGATACAGAGTACCTCCTAGAGTTTTGAGTGGGGTACAGTACCTTGTAGAGTTTTGAGTGGGGTGCAGAGCACCTTCTAGCGTTCTGAGTGGGGTACAGAGTATCTTCTAGAATTATGAGTGGGGTATAGTACCTTCTAGAGTTCTGAGTGGGATACAGAGTACCTTATTGAGTTTTGAGTGGGGTACAGTACCTTTTTTAGCTTTGAATGGGGTACAGTATCTATTTTAGTTCTGAGTGGGGTATAGAGTATCTTCTAGAATTTTGAGTGGGGCATAGTACCTTCTAGAGGTCTGAGTGGGATACAAAGTACCTTCTAGAGTTCTAAGTGGGGTGCAGTGTACCTTGTAGTGGTTTGAATGGGGAGCAGAGCACCTTCTAGATTTGTGAGTGGGGTACAGAGTATCTTCTAAAATTATGAGTGGGGTATACAGTACCTTCTAGAGTTCTGAGTGTGGTACAGCACCTTGTAGAAGAATTTTGATTGGGTTACAGTACCTTTTTTAGCTTTGAGTGGGGTACAGTACCTTCCAGAGTTCTTAGAGGGTACAGTATCTATTTTAGTTCTGAGTGGGTAAGAGTAAGATTTCTGAGTGGGACACAGAGTACCTTGTAGAGTTCTGAGTGGGATACAGTACCTTCTAGAATTCTGAGTGGGAATTAGTACCTTCTAGAGTTCTGAGTGTGGTTCAGCACCTTCTATTAATAGAGTTCGAAGTATACAAATAGTATCAATAGTACCTTTGTAGATTTCTGAGCGGGGTGCAGTACCTTTTAGTCGTGGAGTTCTGAGCGGGTTGTGGTACCTTCGTTCTGACTGGGGGTGCAGCACCTTCTAGACGTAGTCGGGTTGAAAACCGATCGAATTGCTTCAGCGTTTCGGAACGAGACGTGTTGGCTCTCGCAGACGGAGCCATAGTTCATGTTTTTTGTGGTTCTTTGCCCGTACAAAGAGCAAGTAGTGACCCAGGAGAGCGATATAGCCTCGGCTGCACCGCGCGTGAACCTCTCACCCTCCAACCCTCCAACCCTTCAAAGCCAATACGCCTGCCGTGCCTGCGCGTAAATAACCCGCCCTGCAACCCTCGCATGTGCGTGTGCTGCGGAAACTCAGGGAGCCGCAGAGGATAGAGCATCTCTCGTCGCCTTAGATAGAGAGTTGGAGGACCTCAGCTACAAGGACATGCGTCAAGCTGCACTCCAGGTAATGTTAAGTTTGGTTTGGCGATACTTATAGGGCGCAGGATGAGGCCATACCGTATAGCTTCCAACTCCAGCCCCGCTGCAGTGAAAACCGAGAAATGAACCAGCAATGACGCAGAGTTTGCTTGTAACAATTTTGAGCCAGAGATGTTGGGACCACCTTTTGGAGCCGGAGGTGGTCCAAACATCTACGGTTCAACATTAGTACGGCCTAGTATAGGTGTGAGAGACGCCCCCTAAGTCACAATGTCTTTCAACGCACTCCCAAGCAGCATGGAACACACGACAACCATAGCGCTGAACTCGAGAGCCAATCAAGCGGAGCGGGTATTTGGCACGGAGGTGGTTCCGATACTTTCAGTCCAAACACCATACTTTGTGCTATTAACAGTAGGTGTACATAGGATCGCCTTTGGACCGGTCGTTGTCTTTCAACGCACACCAAAACACCAGGGAACGAGCTACCAGGTACATGCCTGTACGTCAGAACCAAACGAGATCAACATGATGTTTTTGCGGTAGAGGGTGGATGAAGAGCACACCAAATGATGACAATAACTGTAACTTTCATGCAGAGCCAAAGTTCATGCGTTGCTGTGATGTTCCCCAGCGCACTGCTTCTTTCTTTTTTGTCAGGCCTTGAGGAAGAACTCATGGTTACTAATACTTTGTGGGCTTGCAACGACTCGGCGAAATATTACTCGAACATTCAACACCTGAAGAGCTGGCCGTTACAGCACACTAAGTACTACTGCAGTTTGTTCGACGAGGGCTGGCTGACACATGACACGCACCCCGTGCGAGCAGCCCTCCCAGGTTCACATAAAACCCTCGCGCGGCGATCAAGAGTAGCCACAAAACCAGTACCGGCTACGGTGGCAGGCTAGGGCAGAGATGACACCTTATTTTATTTTTTTCTGAAGCGACGCGTGCTACGATAGAGGTGCAGCACTTTTTTTTCTAGCACTACCCCTCACTTTAGGAGGAGGTTAAGACATGTCCTTCTTAACCCCAAAAACTGCTTTGATCCCGGATGGAAAACAAAACTTGCTTCGTTCCCGGATGAACAAAAAAAACATGGCGTAGGCAAACAACGAGAATCTTGCCTAAAATAAATAATATTCCCATTTTTTTTTCCTCCGGCGATTGTTTTGGGGTTTAAGGAGCCCCGTCATTGAGAAAACGTTTTTTCGCCAAAAAACGGTACACCTTAAACCCTAAAATCGTCGGATTTTCGTTCTTGTTTTTTTGCAACATTTTTGCTTTTTTCGTGTGATGCCCATAGACCATGGATACTGCGACCGATTCGTTTATTTTCTTTTCAAGCTTTCCAGATCTTTTTTTTTTTTGTGTGAAGGTTAGACCGATGCTAATGGAAAGCCGATAGTTTTGGCCAAAATGTTTCCGAACTATTTTTTTTTTGGGGGGGGGGATATTTGCTGAAAGATTCCGGGAAACGTCGCTATGGGGAAAAAACGATTACAGTGTTTTTTTTTCTGGCTCTTTTTTTGATCATGCGGTCCAGTAGGTCAATTTGTCCATTTTTTATCAAGCCTTGATCAGCCTTGTCCACCATACACGGTTGACCTTCGATCTCGAGATATACACAACCCATGGTCACTCCACTTCGTTCCGGACAAGGTCACATGAGTGTAGGTGATAGCGCTGAAGAGTTCATCTACATGAGTGTAGGTGACAGCGCTGAAGAGTTCATCTCGATCCATACTCTAGGGCGTGAGAGGTTGCTTGTGTTGTCCTGCGGTCTTCCGTCAAATCCTCCCAGAACTCTGCTTCTTGCCCATTGGGGGACGATAGAGAGTTTTGGTCTCAGTTTTCTACACACCAGGCGCCAAATGTGTTTTTAACTGGAGCCTGATCGGCGGCCGCCACAAATCACCGGCCGTAGAGTGAGCACTGTACACCAAGAGGGGGCTGGAGCCGATAACGAGCTCGCCATGTTCAGAGTTCACGAGGCTGTCGTTGATTTCGTCGAATGAAGTGTGCGGGGATCACGAAATCACACCGCGTCTAATCCAGGATCTGCTTGAGAATTTCTCAAGGAGATGTTGGTCAAGATCGCCGCGAGAAATCATTTTTTTTCCGGAAAGTTGGAAAGTTCCAAAAATATAACCTACCAGGTACAAAGTTGGGCCCATAGGCGACCGTTCAGGCAGGTTTGGCTGGGATCTTCGGGAAACTTGAACTTTTGGCCTTCCATTGCCACCGGTCTAAGATACCTGGTGTGTATGTATAGCTCGACAGTCAACATAGGCACGCGTGTTGTTCCCCATTTCATCGTGCGACACCCCCGAGATTGGCAAGGCAGCCACACTCCAAAAAGGGGAACCGCGTAATAAATGGCGTTCCAACAACACTACATCTTTAAAATCTGTTTCTTTTTTTGAAATCCATCGGTCAGAAATAGCTCAGCCGAAAAAAGGTACTAATGTACCTCTTTCGTAGAACGCGTTTTGTATGCGCACTGTTAAATGGTGAGAACGTCCCTATCCACAAACATCAACGTTTTTCTGCGCGTGTCACCACCCCACACCCCCTTCTTGCCCACCCCGGCCGCGCAAGTCGTTTGGGATAACTTCGTGCTCATGCCTGTATATTTTCACCTTGTATATTTCTGGCGGAGGTGGAGGCGTGAATTGCGTCAGCTGTGATATATGCGTGTGCTACCTTTGGTTTGTTTGTGTTTTTTCCCTGGGGTATTTCCTCGGCTCCAGAGTGACTGGAGCCTGTCCTGTGACCACGGACTTGATTATGCGAGTTAATGTGAGAACAACAACAACAACAACAACAACAACAACAACAATGGCTCGCAGTCATAGGCACCCGTCCGTGCTGTTCCCCACTTTCAACTTGCGACCCCCCCCCAGGATTTTCAAGGCAAACCACACCCCGAAGAGGGGAACCATGCCCTTAATGACTTTCCAACACTACGGGGTAAACCAGTTGAAAAAAAAAACATCCGCGTCGGTAAGAAAGAGGTTAGCCCGAAAAAAGGTACTTCCAAAAATGTACCTCTTTCGTAGAAGAACGCGTGTTGTATGCGCAATAGTAGACACTGAGAACGTCCTATCTACAACACACTGGACATTTTTTTGCGCGTGTTATCACCCACCCCATCCCCTTCTTCCACCAACCCCCGCCGCGCACTCTTTTGGGACCATTTCGTGCTCATGCCTGCCTCCCTGCCTGCCTGCCTGCGTGCCTGCCTGACTGCTCCTCGGTTATCCTTATTCCTCTTGTACCGTCGTTGTTGTCGTCCGGATAGCTAAAGCAGCAGCAGCTGGCGGACATTGCCGACGGCCTACAAAAGGAAAGGGACGTCGTAGAACGCTACAAGACCCTCAAGTTCGTGTAGCCTGGGCTTAATGTGTTTCCCACTTGGAAAAGGTGGCGCGGTGCAAGAAAACCTCTCTTCCATCGTCGCGGCAGTGATTGCGTGCGATTGGGGGGGGGGGAGGGGGGGGGTGAATTGATACATTCATTTTAACGAATCCCCAACGGTATGCGTCGCCGTGCTGTTCCACCGGTGTACTGCTGTAACGCTCGTCGTCGCTTAGTTCGTGAATGGTTTGGGACCATTGAGGCGCCAGCAGCCGCGACAGCTCTGCGTCGAACTTCGGTTGGTAGGCTCTGTTTGGTTTTTCCCCCCTCTAACTGCTTTCCTACATTTATTTCTCGTGCTGCAGTAGGTAGGGTAGATCGCAATGGAAGTGGTACACTCTCTCTAATCTCGGCATGCATGTACCACGGAGGCTTTCTTCTCTTTTTGGTGGTACAAGATTATTGTCTTAAGACCTACGAGCCTTGAGTCGAAACATCAGCCACGTTTACAGTGAAGTATAATTAGTACATGTGGGTGCATATTTAGACCCGGACCGGTAGTCAGGTCGGACAGCTGTGCGAGGAGGGGTCACCAGTTTCAGCGACGTTTTCTGCCTCCGGGTGACTTCGGGGGCTCATGCATTCTGCGACCGCAAAAGAAGAGAAACGATTATCACAATTCCCGTCAAAAAGCGGCTAACAATTGGAAGAGCGCGGAGAAGAAGTACGGGCATTCAGCACACACACGCTACATCCATGCGTGTCGCACACCTCCTTAGCCCCTTCGAGACCTCAGAGGGAACAAATGGCGACGAAAGTTGACGGTTAGGGCATCATCGTCCACACGAACGGCTGGTTGGCGATGTTCAAATTGGTGTCCGAACAATAACAACAACAGTGCAAAGCCTCGTGAGGGACGAGGCGCAGCATGATCCTAACCCGTACTTCCGCGCGCTCACGCTACTGGTAGAAGCTTGAAAGCATCGCAACCGTCGTTTTTTGGTACCCTATACACGGGCTCCAATAGGGCTAACACCGCCGTGCGGTATGGACACACACGCCTACCGCGACGGCCCGAGCCTCCTCGCGTCGTTCACGCCGTTGCAGTCGTCGGGTTTTTTTTCAGCTCTTTTCCCTCCGGGTCGCCGAAGGGGGTCGGGGCGTATTCTACGATAGATAGAGGGTAGCACTTTACTTGTCGGTCAAAAAATGTTTACTGTGAAATGACGGGGCTCCTTAGCCCAAAATCGCCGTCGGAATTGGCATTTCTCGTTGGGTCCGCAATATTTGTTTTGGTCACTACCCAGTTCATACCTCTGCTCTAGATAGTAGGCGATGGTTTTGTTCCTCGGGTTGCACGTTCGGTTCTTTGTCGGCCAAAAAGGCTTTTTTTGTGAATGACGGTGGGGCTCGTCGGCTCCTTTAACGCAAAATCGCCGTCGGAAGTTAGTTGTCATTTCTTGTTGTCGTCCGCAATAATATTTATTTTGCTCACTACTACCCAGTTTATGCCTCTGCTCTATCTAGTAGGGCATGGGTTTGTTTCTTCGGGTTGCACTTTTCTGTTTTTTGTCAACCCCAAAAAACGTTTTTGTGAACGACGGTGGGGCTCGGCTCCTTAGGGCAAAACCGTCGTCGGAACCGTCAATTCTCGTTGTCCGCACTATTGTCTCTCCCCTTCAACATCGAAGCACAACTAACACGTAGAGCGCTTTTGATCCAATCACAACTATCAACAGCGTACAACTAACTCGGGAATCCAGAATCCGATGACTTGTTTGGGTATATATGGCTGGCAAGGAAAACGTCACCACATCCGACCTGATTTTTATTTTGTTTTTGCTTATATCAATACCCAGTATACCTCCCCTCTAGGCCATGCGGTTTTTGTCGGCCGAAAAATATTTTCCAATTGACGCCGCCCCTTGACCCAAAATCGTCGCCGGAATCTTTTTTTCGTTTTTTTCATCCTCCGGCGGATGGTGAAAAATTTGGAAGCGTAAGCTGACCACACTTACTTACCACGTATTTTCATACACGTCGAGCGTATCGATTTAACTCTCACTTAATTGCGTTCGGAATCGTCCTTTCTTGTTGCCCGCAACATTTGTTTTGCTTCTACCCGATACCAGTATGCCTTGAGCAACTCTATGAAGGCCACATGATGGGTTTGCTTCTCCCAGGTTGCACTTTCTGATCATTTGTTAAGGTATATTAGTGGGATATTATTAATAGTCCGTTTGACCACTTGCAAAAGGTTCACCAATAGCTTACACCAATAGCTTACCCAAACTAGAAACTAAGCTTTGTAACACTCTGCCCCCCTGAAACGGCGGGATAGCAAGTCGGCCGGATACAAGGGCGGACGTGTTAATATCCAAGCGGTTTCATTTCCTGGGTATACCGGGGAGAGTACTTTTCAAGTTCGACATGGGGAAAATCTTGAAAAGTATATTATTATTGTGGATGTGGTGGGATTCGAACCCATGACCCCCCCTAAAAAAGCATGGTCCAGCCGACGACGCCATTAGTTGAGGAATTAGTGGGGCTATTGGTCCGTTTGACCACTTGCCAAAGGTTAACCAACAGCTTACCCAAACTAAGCCCTATAACATCTTCGCCAAACCAGGTTTATCGCGGACAGCTCTTCGGGCGAGGAATGAGCCTCAAGAGCAAAAAAAAAAAAAAATGCGCCTCTGCTACTGCAGAGCACATACACGTGTCGTTGACGCTGCAGATCGTCAGTTTTGTTCGACAGGTTTTCGCTAAAAAAACACAACGATAAAATTTTCCGATGATTGCGTGTTTAGGCATCGCCCCCGCCCCCCGCCCCCCTGGTCATTCAGAAAACGCTTCGGTAAAAAACGCGCCGTGACCTACTGCATGTTGGTAGCATGCTCATTGTATCGTTGACGCTATAAAATCATCAGTTTTTGTTCGACATGTTCCCCCCCCCCCCCCCCCCCCCCAAAGAAGAAAAAAATATGTGATGGTATTGCCCTGGTAATGTTAACCCCTTTAAAGCACCAAATCCCTACCCATACTAACTTCAAGTAAAATTGTCCCCAAAAAGGGGTTCCAGTTGTGAAGGGGTTAACCCCTTTAGAGCCCCCGAACCCCTCCCTATACTAAATCCAAGTAGTTTTGTCCCCAAAAACGGGTTTCCAGTTGTAAAAGGGTTAAGGAAGGTTAACGTGCGCCCCGCCATTCAAAAATGCGCGTACCTCTATCGTCTACTGTATGTTGCATCGTGCCGTTGATCCTGCAAAAGCGTCAGTGTTTTTTTGTTCGACACGTTTCCCCCCCCCCTCCCAAAAAAACAAAACATTTTTTCCGCCGATTTTTCGGGTTAAGGAGCGCCCACGTTATCCACAAAAACCGTTTTTCAGCCCGAAAAAATGCGCGTACCTCTATCGTCCACTGTATGTGCCAGATATGTAGCATTGTTGTCGTGTTGGCGCTGACGCTGCAAATTGGTCAGTTCTTGTCCGAAATCCCCCCCCCTTGAGAAAAAAAAAAAAAAATGGATCAAATTTTCCTATGATATTCGGGTTAAGAAAGCAGCGCCCCCGTCATTCACGAAACGTTTCAGCCAAAAAATGGTATACCGTAAGACGGGTACCGTCAGAAACCATTTCAGACAAAAAACGGTGTACCGTAAGACGGGTAGCCCCACTGTTCACGACCGTGTTTGAGCCTAATCGGTCGAGTGACGACGCGTACTACGATAGAGGCGCGCCACAACTTTTTTTCTCAACACTACCCTTCAATTTGGGAGCTTGAGACCTCTGTCCCTAAAAATTGATTCTTGAAGAAAAATGTATAACTGTTACCGGATGAAAAAATCCCATGGCCACGGTACACTAACAAGAACTAAAAAGAAAAACGGTCTTTTTTTCTCAACGATTTCGGGTTATTAGGGAGCCTCGTCATTCAGAGACCATTTCTGCCAAAAAACGGTATACCTTGACACCTCTATTCCCGACGATTTCTGGTTATTAAGGAGCCCCATCATTCAGAAAACCATTTCAGCCAAAAAACGGTATACCTTAATACTTCTATTTTCCGACGATTCCGGGTTATTAAGGAGTCCCCGCCCTTCAGAAACCATTTCAGCCAAAAAACGGCACACCTTAGTACCTCTATTCCCGACGATTTCGGGTTACTAAGGAGCCCCATCATTCAGAAAATCATTTCAGCCAAAAAACGGTATACCTTAATAAGGCATATTTTTTCCGACGATTTCGGGTTATTAAGCAGCCCCGTCATTCAGAAAATTATTTTCAGACGAAAACTGCTACCTCGATCCTAACACGTACCTCACGGACAATAAATATTGTAGGTTGTTTTTTGAGGCAGCGAGTCACGCGTGGGAATGGGGGAGTGAGTCGTTCTACGGTAGCCCCCCCCAACTTTTCTTGAACTAAATCGTCGGTTTTGAGACTAGCTGCCGGCCGTATCTCTTCCTGAAATACGGTGCCCCTTGCCGCCCTGACGTCATCGTTCGATAGGCCTTTCTTTGCAAATAAGAAAGTGTTTGAGGATGGTTTTTTCGTGGAATGCTTTCTCGTGTCGAGCAGCCATACAACGTTCGTTAAAGAATATCGCCGGTTTGGGGGGGGGACTATCGTAGAATCAGTCGGGTATGGTACTACAATACCGCAGCCTTCGTTTCATTCCATGCATAACCGTAGACCTTAACGTCATCGCCCACAATGCCGGGATGGAGCACGTTGAGTCTCACCGACCAGGCAGACATCGCGCGCACCAAGCGAGCGAAGCGCCCGTGAGGTGTCCGGCGAGTCGCATGAAGCGTGACCTGCGTCCTAGACTAAGACCCACTTGTGAGGCGGACTTCCGCACCTTGTACGTACTTTCGTACATATCGGAATGGGGGCGGGGGGGGGGGAAGGATTCTTAAATGTTTATTTTTTTACCCATCCACTCGACCCACGAGAGGAATATAACGAAATAACAAAACATCACAGTAGCCTCGTAAGCAAATACATTATATTAATAGTTAGAAGCTCTACCCGTTGAGCTACTTCAAGTCGCTGCTGTGACTGAGTGGCCTATAAACAGCAGATAATGCCACAACCCTACAAAATACATACCAGTACTTTTTTGGAGCTAATAACTGAACATCCAGGTTTTCTGCGGTGATGGCCATCGAGTACTGACTGAGATCACCGCGAGTAAGCAAGCATAGAGTGGACTCTCTCCTTGCTTTGAGCACGCAAGTCCTACAGCCAGGCTGCAACTACTGTCTACCCCCGCCGCCAAAATACGATGCCCGGCACCTGAACAGCAAAAACAACGCTACAAAGGTGCGGCGCGCGTTTGTCCTACGGTCTTGGCGTTTGTCTTACGGTCTTGAGCGGGGGTGCACGTCAGACTTGAGCAAGCTGGAACGCACGCCAATACGGCGGGCCTGAACCAAATCAACGCACGCACACTCTTGGCTGCTCTTAGTCCACACGAAAAAAAAAAGACCACAAATCACACGTCCCGCTGTTGGGTGAGCCCGGAGATGCCCACAGAAAACCCAGCAGATCAAACGGAACCGTGAACATCCGCCAAAAAAAAAAAACGGAATTCACACGTCCCCCATTATCGGGTACCGGAGGTGCCCGCAAAAAACGTCAAAAAAATCACACGGAACTGCTTTGAATATCCACAAAAAAGTCAGAATTCACAAGGAGCCGTAAACATCCGTCGCTCTCCCGTGATCGGGTGCCGAAGGCACAGCGTCTGCGCGTGCAGAAGGCAGCGATCGGCCAGCTCAAGCGAGTCCTTGGTTCCGTAAAAGTGATCGCCGAGGATCGGATGACCTATCGCATCCATGTGTAGTCGCTGTTCGAACATCGGAGGAAAAAAAACGAAAGGGCGACCACGGGAAGGAGGTGGGCTGAGCTATGTCTTGGCCCATAGAGAGTTAACGTGGGAAGTTCCGGTCGTGCCAGGCAATCCCGCCGGCACTGTAAAGAGCAGTGGCACTACTTCACCGGCACTATTGGGGGCGTCCCCAACTGTAACGAATGAGAATTACCCCGACCATACACCACCGGTTGCGCCACGCGATTCCACCGGCACCATATAGAGAAGCTGCACTATGCAACCGGCACTACCGGGAGCGTCCCCAACCGTAACGAATAAATCCTACCGCCACCAAACACCACCAACGCTAAATAAAAAACATGGCACCCCATTCATGTGTTTTTCTCTCACCAATTGATGGGAACGGCCCGACACCGGGGTAAGCTCTACTCGCGTTCGGTCGGCCGCTCGCTCCACAACTCGCCTGCCCAATCCATCCACGCAAGCAAAACGCGACCATACGTTGGCAGGGGTGTGAGCAGCCAAGGGGAGGGGGAGGGGGGGGCGTACTTGCTTGCTGCTTGCCTTACCATTCGACCATTGACCACCTGCATCTCTTTCGAGACGGAGCACCGTTCCTTCATTCATTGGCATACACGGCCGACGTGTTAAACTCTACAACAAATAAAGGCGGCGAGGCGAGCACAAGGCATGCGTTGAACATGCTTCTTGCGAACCACGCGAGTTCGTATACTGCAGCAGTGCGGGTCACAAGGACGGGCTATACGCCCTGCTGACAGCTATACGGAGGCAGGCACGTCATCTTCTAGCTAAAAGCTTTCGCCGAGGCAGTTTTTTTCCGACTTGTTTTTCGTCCGTCACATTCCCCCCCAAAAAACTACCGTCATTTGCCCACCACCACTACTGTGTTAGCGACGGCTTCCCGCTCTCCTGTGTTCACCATGTGCAGAGGGTATATCACCGCTCCCAGGCCCAACCCAACAGCAAGCACAACCACAAGGGGGCGGGGATGAAAAAACAAACTAATTACGCAACCCTTACACTGGGAGAGGTGTAACTTCCGGGCGATCGAAATTTTTTCGGCGATCGATCCCCAAAACGATTCGCTTACCATTGTGTCAGTGACGGCTTCCCGTGCTCCATGTTCACCATGTGCAGAGGGGGGCAACCGGTGTTTCTGCAGAGGGGAAGGTCGACCTCTCCTTCGTCCGCAGACACAACGCCGTGCACCATCGCAACGTAGCGTTTCCGTACCAGGCGCTGTCGAAACTGATTTAAAGAAAACGAAAGAAACGAAAAACAACAGTTGGCGGGACAAGAAAACTTGAAAAAATATGTATAACTTGAAAAAATGTGTATACACAAACGATCGGCGGGACAAGACACCGTAGAGGGCAGATTCTAACAAATCTGCTCCACATTGATTGACCATGTGCGGGGGGGGGGGGGGGGGCACCCCGAGTTTCTGCAGAGGGGAAGATCAACTTACTCCCCTTGTCCGCCGCCCCCACACCGTGCACCATCGCAGCGTAGCGTTTCCGTACGTGTTGCTGTCGAAACTAAGGGACAAAAAAAAAAACGAGACCGGCAACCGTGGGGCAAGACGCCTTTGTTGGCGCGAGAGCGTGAGCTAGCAAACAATAGTTGGAGAATCGGAGAGCAGTGGGAATGCTGAACACGCTTCGCAAAAAACATGAAAACCCGCATCTACCGGAGGGGAGGAAGGGACGACACCTGTGGCCCACGGCTTTTCCAGAAGCTGGAAAGTAAAGTACGATGAAAAATAAAAATAAAAAAGTAAAAGGGCCAATTCACGACCTCTCGCCAACAATTCAATAGATTACCCCCAGACCCGGAAAATGAGGGTAGATCACCGTCGCGCACTATAACAGCTGTAAGGCAGGTACCAGGTACAGTGGTATACCCCTTGAAGACCACGCGGTTCAAGACTTTCCTGCGGACAAGACCAGGAAATGGGTTTGGCCTTATGAAACAAACTACTCGGAAAAATATACTAGGTCGTATTCGCTTCAGTAAAAGATAAGACCAAACGTGGAGATAAGACCACGACGTGTAATGGCTATTGTCCCGAGGTGATTCTTAGAGTTGCTATGTACTGTAGTAGGTAGAGCAGTAGCACTAGTGGAGTACAACGTGCGTGGGCTGTTGCTCTGCCGCACAAAACAATCCCGAATAGTTTGTAAGTAGCTCGTCCTCAAGAGCGTGGGTCGAGTTTCTACCGGGGTTAGTAGGCTAGTAGCATCAGTGGAGTACACATGCATGCGCTTTTCTTGCCGCACGAAGCGATCCCAAAACTGTTCCCAAGTAGTTCGTCCTTGAAAAACTAGGCCGAGTTTTCACCAGGGTTAACATATACGATCATGGCCCATTGCAGGCTTGATGCCCACTATTACTCTTGATTAGGTTTTGATTCGTGAAAACTTACTGAAAACGGGCGGCCGGTGTATCACGCAGCTTGCAAAGATGACAAGCAACCCTAACCTTGTCAAACTCACAGCTGACGTCAGGGTAATTTTACAAAATACTGTACTATTTATAGCGACCTGCGCGAGACAACGACCCGGCTGTCGGTACTACCAGAAGAACTGTACTGTGCGGCAACGTTCAACATCGGAAGTGCGCAGATCGAGAGCTGTGGCATCGTCTTCGAGCAATAGCAACAGTAAAACATTGCACACGACGGACATATCACGATGCAGATAATCTACATACAGATAATCTAGATCACTGTATCTGTCTTCGTCTAGCATGCTTAAAAGAGGTGCACGATGCGCACGCAGCATGACAAAACTTTTATTATCACCGCACGCTCTTCGTAAAGAAGGGTGGCTGAAAAAAAGCGCAATTACTGTCGCGTTTTTCGGTCGTTAGACGTACGCCCTTGACGGGGGTTAACGCGCGCAACACAGTCGGCGCACACGCTTAGTGCGCGTGACAACAGTCCACGCACAAGCAGGCCGAACTCCTTCGGGACCAATGCGGAGACAGTACAGTTTGCGCACAATGCACAAGACAGTGAGGTTGCGGGCAACACACGAGACATTAAGTTAGCGGACAATATAGAAGACAGCAAGTTTGCCGACAATAGACAGGCACCGCGTCAGTTAGTAGTGAAAACCTGCAAACAAAGGTGGCGCGTGCACCGGTCGAAGGGGTTTGCCGAAAAACACTGCTAAAGCTCTACGAGAGATCTATCGACTACGTACATATCTTTCGTCGTCTAAAAATGCCTGCCGATTCAGATCCTCACCCACGCGCATAGACATTCCGGTCGAACGATGTGGCATATTGTTAACACTAGACCGTGGATATCTACGAGTACAGATAAAGTCGGCGTGAAAAGGCGTAAAAGAGTGCCAAACGTACCTGCCGATTGAGGTCCTTTAAGGCGGCGTCCGAACGGGCCATGATCACCAACCCGGACGTCGCCATGTCCAGCCGATGGACTACCATCCTGTCTACCCGGTAGTGCCCAAGCTCAAGGGCCACCCTGCGGGGCCACGGCCATAACAACGGCGAAACGAATGCAAAGCATGACAACGACCATAAATGCGCATGGTTGCGAAAAATAGAAACGGCGACCACAATGAACGGCGCATGGCGTCGCGACACGTTACGTGCCATCACTCAAGCGAACCGAACCGATTATCCGGCGCCGTTTCTATGCCGCTTCTCGCAAGATGGCCTGTAACATAAACGGCCACCACATCATACAGCGCATGACTACTTACGAAGCATGGCGCGGCATCACTTTGAGCGAGCCGCTTCTCTCGCAAGATGGCCAGAAACGCCGACTTGACCTTTTGACCACACCGCAAAAATGCACCCCGTTCTACTTCCAAGCCGTCTGTCCCCCCAAAGCATGGGTGGAGTTCTAAAAGGATCACGCGAGGAGTTCACGGACAAACTGTACGAAGTAGAGCTGTGAGTCGGTTGTTTATGCTAATATTTTCCTCCAAGGCTACGCCGCGGGGATCACTTTTGGGGGCTATTTCCGGCAGTGACCCCTCTGCTCCTTTGAGGCCTGAAGCTTTCGTGCCGATTAACGTTTCGCGATACGAACCCGCAATGGAACGGTAACCTACGCTTCATAAAATAAAAAAGCCCCTAAATTATTTGGTCCGTGCGGTACAGAGGCACTCGCCCGAGGGGCTCAAACCCAGAGCAGTGAACACGGGGAAAAAACGGGGGTATCCCGTCTACCGTAGCCTTCCTTGGGCGTTAACTGTAAGTTGCCGACTAGTTCTTAGCTAACTTTCTTAAGCTAGATTTTTTTTTATTTTCGTAAACAACACTTGTTACTCTTCCACCTCAACCCGTAAGAGGTATACATTTACCCTCGGCGACCTTCCGGACAAGCCGCGCGGTCACAGGTGCCTCCCAACCCCCCCCCTTCGGTGCATGCCTTCTTTTTTATCGCCCATAGGGTTCAATATATTCCCACTTTTCAGTTTTTTATGCTCGTCGACTTCCATCGAATTTTAGTACGGTTAGTTGTTGCCACGCCCAGACGGTGCACTGTCATCCTATCCTGACCCTTCGGTAGTGTTCGAGAATCTCTAGGGCCACCCTGCAAAATATGAAACACCACAATGACGCATGGTTTTGCGAAACGTTCCAGGCATCGACCCAGCGCATCATTTTGCCAAAACACAACGGGCTGCTTCATCAAGCGCATGATTTTGCGCGAATCGTACTCGGCGTCACCCCGCGCGCCAAGTTTCACGCAACATGGCTAGAAGCACATGCTCCCACATCGAACTGAGGTAACTCACAAACTCCACGCTACTAGGGCCGCCTTGTACGGAGGACCAATGACCACAACGGCGGACAATTTTGCGAAACAGAACAGACATCACCCACCCACTCACTCACAACAACGTTTCTCGGCCGGTTCTACGAATGTCGTTTCTCGCAAGATCGCCAAGGTTAAAGTACAATGACCACGAACCAAACGGCGCACGTCTTGCGAAACATAGCGCGGCGTCACTCAACGAGCCGTTTCTCCCAAGGTAACCAGAGGCACGCATATAAATAGAAACCCACCGCGATGAGGTAACGCGCAAACTCCACACGGACTGCAGGTAGTACATGAATGGCAGCAACAGTGGCAAAAGGTGTACGAAGAGGGCAAACAGCGGGGAACAGCGATCGCAGGGCTGCGCGCACACTCCCCCCCCGCCCCTCCCCGCCCGCCACTCAAAGCAAGGTATACAGACACACGTTAGATCCCTCGGAGCTGCGTGGAATTGCAGACGCGGGGGGGGGAGATTTGCGCGGTCTAGTTAGCTAGGTTTCGCTACACGCTGGGCCCACGCGATGTCTACCTGATCGTCCCCGTACATGAAGACTGGCACTTCCCCAAAAAACAGTAGTTGGCCAATATTGGCCGCCAAAAATCGAAAACGAAAACAAAGTGACAGGGAGCTCTAAAAAAACAAAATCTAACGATGAGCGACGACGCGCTCTGCGGTACGATCAGGAGGGACAGGCGTACCGACAACGTCGCGGAGCGTCGTGACCACCATGCGTTGAAGCAAAGCCACGATGACGCTGCTCGCGCAAGTGGCCTGCCCGCTGCTCAATGCGTTGAGGACTGCCGCCATGTCGTTGCATTCCAAACATCCGATCGGCTCATGTTACCAACACACAGAACCGAGCAAGCACACACGCCAAAGTAACTCGCGGAAGAACCCCGTGCCAAAGCTACCCACGAAAACACGTTCTTCTCCATTCTTTCGCTGGAGGCAAGGCGGAGACCATGCAAGAAGAACCCAACGCGAAACGCGTACATACTTTTATCCGCAGAGAGACCGCGCGGCATCGCTGCGTCCACCTCCTCCTGCTGCTGCTGCTAGCTGGTCGGTGTTCTGTGCTCAGCAACAGCTTTCATGTCACTCTTGGTCTGCTAAACGATTAAAAAAGCTGGCTTTTGGCTTTTCGTCTCCACATGAAAACAAGAAACATGGATGACGGCTGCTGCCAAATTTGAGTGGACGTGGTTTGTTGAAAGAGGAACAATTCGTTGGTGCGCACAATTATCACGTGACATACATTCTATCTTACTCGTACCGGCTATCAAAGGGACCTCGTTCATAGGGCCAGATGTTGCCGGCCTGTTTACGTCCCACTTGCGCGTGCGGATCTCTACCCAGGGCGCAGCGGCGGCTCTTGCTTCTATTGTTTGGGCGGTAAACCTGTTGCGGTGGTACAAGGGGTACGGGGCTACATGAAACGAGGTCTTGCCAAATCGTTAGCGCGGCCTAGGCAAGTTCTCGTTTCGAGTACACCCTTGAGGGGTTTACAGTACAAGGGGTGCGAGGCTACATGAAACGAGGTCTCGCCAAATCGTTAGCGCGGCCTAGGCAAGTTCTCGTTTCGGGTACACCCTTGAGGGTTTGCACGAACCAAGGTCTGCCAAAACCGTTACCGCCGACCACGCAACATCTCGTTTCGAGCACGCCCGCAACCCTTATACAACGGAATGCTCGACAGATGAACGCAAGAGACGCCGCTGCAACTCGTGGGTAGAGGTTCGCACGCGCCAAACAAAGTAGCCAAGGTTATCGCCAGGCTGGCAACAGCTGGTAGCTCTAGAGAATGTCCGAAGGACAAAAGAACGAGCCGCCTCCGCAGCCTGGGGAGAGGTTCGTACGCGCTAAAAACTGTAGACAAGGTTGTCGCCAAACAGGGAACAGCGGGTAGCTCTACTGAAAACCAGAATGACAAAATCGCTTGCAGCCGGGGTAGAAGCTTGCCAGCGTAAATATAAAGTAGACGAGACTGCCGCCAGGCTGGCACCAGCTGGTCCGACACGTCAGAAGCCGAAATACAACCAGGGTGTAGTGGCTGGCGTTCACTGAGGAGGGTCGCACACGACAACGTCACGTGAGTACGAAAAAAGCAACACACCAGCAACAAACAAGCGCATCACCGCGAGCACGACATCCAGTACCAAATGTGGAAAACTAAAACGCATATCCATACGCACCAAAAACATTGTGACAAGGATACGACGGAGGTACTCCAACGACGGGGAACGCCTTTGCCTCGATGCCCTGGTTTGCTCCAGTAGCACCAGCTTCTCCTGACACGCCAGCAGCACAACCACCTCGTCTTGATGGATGCCAGCAGCGCTTGTACCCCCGTTGTTTTTTGCTCACATACCATCAGCCCCAGACTCCCTTTTCTGCTCAGGCACCATCGTCTTCTCGTGTGAACGAGTTACGCTCTGCTCTTTCCTCGAACCTGGGTTCCGTGCCACCCTCCCCAGCAAACGCCGGCCGACACACCCTGTTCCTCGTTCTGCTACCGAAGTGTAGGCAAACACCAGCTGTTGTCAATCTGACGATAATCTTGCCTACTTCCATTTGCGCGTGCGAACCTCTACCCAGGTTGTAGCGTCGGCTAGTGCTTTCATCTTTGAGGCATTTAGCAGAGCTGGTGTTTTGGGCACCTTGGTAGCAGAAAGCAGCAGCTCTGCTGAATGCCCGAAAGACAAACGCAAGAGCCGTCGTTGCAGCCTGGTTAGGGGCTCGCACGCGCAGACAAAAAGAAGACGAGGTTGTTGCCGCCAGGCTGGCACCGGCTGGTGTTTTCCGACTCCTCGGTAGCACAGAGCCAACCGGGGTGTGGTGGCTGGCGTTTACTGGGGACGGCGGCACGGAACCAGGTTCGTCTTGATGGGTGTCGGCAGCAATACCCCCGTTGTCTCCTCCCGTGCCAACCTTTCCAGGCTCCGCGCTTGTTGTTTATCTAGTACCATCGTCCTTTCGTATGAACTAGTGTTGTCCCCGATCCTCGAATCGAGGTTTCGTGCCACCCTCCCAAGTAAACGCCAGCCACCGCACCCTGATTGGCGTGCTGGTACACAGGTGTCGGACAACACCAGCTGCTGCTCGCCTGGCGATAACCTCGTTTACTTTCACCTGCGCGTGCGAACCTCTACCCGGGCGGCAGCGTCGACTCTCGCTTTGGTCTTTCAGGCATTCACTAGAGCCGGCGTTTGTCGACACGTCGGTAGCAGAAAGCAGCAGCTCTACTGAATGCCTGAAAGACAAAAGCAAGAACCGTCGCTGCAGCCTGGGTAGAGGTTCGCACGCTCAAATAAAATTAGACGAGATTGTCGCTAGGATGGCACCAACTGATGTTTTCCGGCACCTCGGTAGCAGAAGGCCAACGAGGGTGTGGTGGCTGGGGTATACCGGAGACGGTGGCACGGAACTCAGATTCGAGGAGCGGGAGTACAGTTCTCGTTCATACGAGAGGACGATCGTGCTTGAGAGAAACCACGCGCGGAGCCTGGGACTGTCGGCACGGGAGGAGGAAATGCCGCCACCATGCCCTGGTTGGCTTTCTGCTACCGCGGTAGAGGATAAAAACAGCTGCTTCTACCCTGGCGACCACCTCGTCTGCTTTTATCTCGTGCGAACCTCTGACCCAGGGTCTGGAAAAACCCACCAACAGCTTGCTGAGTCGGGATCTGACACCGCAGGGTCTGATACAGCAGGTCATCAACGGCCTTTGGCAGGCCCTGGGTTGAGCTTCGCCCGCAAAGGTAAAAGTAGACGAGGCTGTCGCCAGGCTGGCAACAGCTGATACTTACCGATACCTAGCTAGCGGAACGCCAACCAGGGTGTGGTGGCTGGTGGCTACTGCAGAGGGTGGTACGGAACCAGATTAGCCGTGATTGATGTAGGTAGCACTACTCCCATTGCTTCCGCCAACGTCAACATTTTCCGGCTCCGCGCTTGGTTTTATTCAGCACCGTCGTCCTTTAGTATTCAAAATTTATGTTCTCCCCGCTTGTCGAATTGAGGTTCCGTCCCAACCTCCCCAGTAAACGCCAGCCACCACACCCTGGGTGGCGCTCTGCTACCCAGGTGGCGGACAACACCAGCTGCTGCCAGCCTGGCGATAATCTCGTCTACTTTCATCTGCTTGCGCGAACCTCTATCCGGGCGGCAGCGTCGGCTCTCGCTTTCATTTTTCAGGCATTTAGTAGAGCCGGCGTTTGTCGACACCTCGGTAGCAGAAAGCAGCAGCTCTACTGAATACCCGAAAGACAAAAGCTAGAACCGACGACGCAGCTTGTCGTTGGGATGACACCAACTGGTGTTTTCCGACACCTCGGTAGCACAGAGCCAACCAGGGTGTGGTGGCTGGAGCTTGCCGGGGGCCGTGGAGCAGAACGCAGATTCGAGGAGCGGGAGTCACAACTCGCTCATTCGAGAGGACGATAATGCTGAAGAAAAAATAGGCGCGGAGTCTGGGACTGTTTGCATAGGAAGAGGCAAAGGAGGAAATGCTGCCACCATGCCCTGGTGGGTTACTACCGCGGTAGATGATAAAAACAGCTGCTGTCACCCTGGCGACTACCTCGTCTGTATTTTCTCGTGCGAACCTCTAATACGGGGCCTGGAGAAAGCCACTAACAGCCTGCCGAGTTAGGATCTGATACCGCAGGGTCTGACACAGCAGGTCATCAACAGCCTTTAGCAGGGCCTGGGTAGAGCTTCGCGCGCGCAGTTATCAGTAGACGACGTTGTCGCCAGGCTGGCAACAGGTGGTGTTTTCCTATACCTCGGTATCGGCACGCCAACCAGGGGGGTGGTAGATGGCATTACTGGGGACGGCGGCACGGAACCAGGTTCGTCTTCATGGGTGTTAGCAGAACTACCCCTGCGGTCTCCTCCAGTGCCAACTGTTCAAGGCTCCGCTCTTGTTGTTTATCCAGCACCATCGTCCTTTCGTATGAACGAGTAGTGTTGTCCCCGATCCTCGAATCGAGGTTTCGCGCCACCTTCCCCAGTAAACGCCAGCCACCGCGCCCCGGGTGGCGTTCTGGAACACAGGTGTCGGACAACACCAGCTGCTGCTAGCCTGGCGATAACCTCGTTTACTTTCACCTGCGCGTGCGAACCTCTACCCGGGCGGCAGCGTCGACTCTCGCTTTGGTCTTTCAGGCGTTTACTAGAGCCGGCGTTTGTCGACACCTCGGTAGCAGAGAAAGAAGCAGCTCTACTGAATGTCCGAATGACAAAACCAAGAGCCGCCTCTGCAGCCTGGGTAGAGGCTTGCACGCGCAAAATAAATGTAGACGAGATCGTCCTCAGGATGGCACCAACTAACATTTTCCGACACCTCGGTAGCATAAACCCAACCAGGGTGTGGTGGCTACGGTTTACCGGGGACGGTGGCGCGGAACTCAGACTCGAGGAGCGGGAGTACAGTTCTCGCTCATACGAGAGGACGATAGTGCTGGAAAGAAAACAGACGCGAGGCCTGGGACTGTCGGCATGAGAGGAGGCAACGGAGGAAATGCTGCCACCACGCCCTGGTTGACTTTCTGCTACCGCGGTAGAGGATAAAAACAACTGCTGCCACCCTGGCGACTACCTCGTCTGCTTTTATTTTCTCGTGCAAACCTCTGACCCGGGGCCTGGAAAAGGCCATTATTAAAACAACAGCCTGCTGAGTCGGGATCTGACACGGCAGGGTCTGACACAGCAGGTCATCAACGGCCTTCAGCAGGCCCTGGGTAGAGCTTCGCGCGCGCAGACAAAAGTAGACGACGTTGTCACCAGGCTGGCAACAGCTGGTGTTTTCCAATGCCTCAGTAGCGGAACGCCAACCAGGGTGTGGTGGATGGCGTTTACTGGGAACGGTGGCACGAGACTAGATTCGTCTTGATGGGTGTCAGCAGCATTACTCCCGTTGCCTCCTCCCGTGGCAGCCGTTTCAGGCTCCGCGCTTGATTTTTCTCCAGCACCATCATCCTCTAGTACGGATGAGCTATATTCTTCCCGCTCCTCGAATCTAGGTCCCGTACCACCCTCCCCAGAAAACGCCAGCCACCGCACCCCAGTTGGCGTTCTGCTACACAGGTGTCGGACAACACCAGCTGCTGCTAGCCTGGCGAAAACCTCGCCTGCTTTCATTTGCGCGTGCGAACCTCTACCCACGCTGCAGCGTCGGCTCTCGCTTTGATATTTCAGGCATTCACTAGAGCCGGCGTTTGTCGACACCTCGGTAGCAGAAAGCGGCAGCTCTACTGAATGCTCGAATGACAAAAGCAAGAACCGCCGCTGCAGCCAGGGTACAGGTTCGCACGCGCAAATACAAAGTAGACCAGATTGTCGCCAGGATGACACCAGCTGATCTTTTCCGACACCTCGGTAGCACAAATCCAACAACGAGGGTGTGGCGGCTCGGGTTTACTGGGTGGGTACGGTGGCACGGAACCAGGTTCGTCTCGATGGGTGTCAGCAGCACTACCCCCGTGGTCTCTCCCCAATCCAGCAGCCCCGGCCTCCGCGCCTGATTGTTCTCCAGTACCATCGTCCTCTCGTATGAACGAGTTAGGTTCTCCCCGCGCCTCGAATCTGGACGCCGTACCACCCTCCTCTATAAACGCCAGCCACCACACCAGGGTTGACTTTTGCTACCGGTGTCCGAAAACACCAACTGGTTCTAGCCTGGCGAGGTCTACGGAATGCCCCAACGACAAAAGCAAGAACCGCTGCCGCCTGCGCGGTTTGTACGCGCAAATGAAAGCAGGCCAAGTTTGTCGCTAGGCTGGCAAAAGGTGATGTTTTCCGACGCCTCGGTAGCAGGAGCCCCACGTTCACACTCGACGTCATCCTGCTTGTAGCAACCACGCCGACGCGGCTGTGCGCACAACGTGGTCGGTACGTCCTGTGCAGCGGAGCCACCTGAGGGAAGGCGCCATGAACAAGCCTGAAATATGAAAAATAGTAAGAGTGTAACAGAAAAAGCGTTTTCGGGTCATTTCTAGGTTTGCGGTATTGAAAATAAATTAAATTTTTCAGCCTGCACCTTTCTCGGGTACATGAGCTCAATACTTTATTCGACTCATTTACAAATCAGTTATCCTTCGAATCCCGGACATTTTACCGCACAAACTACTCTAGCACAACATGAACTGCCAGTCGCAGCGAATTTTCATATTCGGCGTTTTGAGGAGGGGAGGCGGTGGGGGGTGTGTACTCATTTCAGGCATGGCCGTGGTCATGTGACCAGATTTAACGGGGTGGGAGCTCCGGCCACCGGTGAAGCACGAATTAAATGCGGCCCGGGCTATGCTGCGTACTGGGTAAAAACCTAATCGATGGTCCAAGAGCTCACGATTCTGATTCTGATTCTGATTACAACAGCAGATTTTTGTGTTGTTTCGCGTGGATGATATGACGTTGGGTGTGTAGACCCAATCGCCGGTCCGAACGCTCAGTATCATGATTCCGATTAAAACACCAGGCGCTTTGTTTCGTTTCGCGTGATGGGTCGAGGGAAGAAAGGGCTGAAATCTTCTTGCGATAAAAGCGAACGCGCGTACCGTAGTGGGGAGGGGTGAAGAAGGGCCTGCTCAGTGGCCCCAGATCTACGTTACGTCTAGGGAGGGAGAAGGAGAAATAAAGGGAGGGGAATGCAATATAGACGGGCTGAGCAAAAACAAAAAAACGAAAACAAAAAGGCAACAACGGGGTCACCACCCAGCAACGAGGTTGGTGAGCCACGCAGGCGGCGGGGGTATGTGGTGGCGCCTCAGTGTCGGCTTGTAGTTGTGATGGTGAACCCCGCAGACGACGGGCGTCTGTAGTGGCGCCCTTGTGTCCGTTTATGTGCTCCGGGCAGTTGCTACCTACCGCGAGCCAGCTGGTTGGACCCGAAAATGTCACGTATTGGGCCATATTTTGGACCAAGACTCCACTTGTACACGAACGCTTGAGAATACGCCGACGCCGAATTAGCCTCAAAACATACGGCGGTGGATGTAAAACACTTAACCTGAAGCACTCACCCGCTCTCGCGAAGGCATCGAGCCAAAAAAGGCCTCTGTACGATGTGGGCATGAGCGGCCTTAGGGCCATTCTTATCGAAAAGAGCTTTTTCTCGTCCCAAAATTCCACATGTTCCTGATTTCTTGGGGGAAAAAAAAACAACTGATGTTTGCCCTCAAAACCTTGAAAGAGGAATGCGGAGCGTTCCTGAGTTTTTCGTCTCTTGTTGAAGTTTTTGATTGTAGATGTTTTTTTCTTTTCGTACTTCGTCTTTCTCATGACGAAAAAGGAAGAAAACCAGGGGGAAAATAACTCTTGACAAGAATTCGTGGCCATGTATAGCAAGGATTGATCGGGGCGGAAAGCGCTCACGTGTCCATCAAGCGCTATCGACACACCGGACGTCAGCGCCCACCAAACGTTTCACAGTCCACATGCTGGAGGACTTGGAACGCCCTCTTACCTTGTGGCGGCCGCCATAAGTAGTGCCGCAGGCCCAGACCGCGCTGAAGCCCCCGCGGACCCAGCCTGATGATTTCCATCCCCCCACGAGTGATCTAGACAGTTGTGAGACTTAGACTTAGCCCCTACGGGAGCTCAGAGGGGATACGTGCCCACGCACGTCGGGCAGATCATCTGTCCCCACTTTTGATGATCTAGATCTTTCAGGAAGATCTGTATGGTGTAGCTAATGTCGCCGGGTGGGAGCCGTACGATCCGCATGATTTAGCACATGTTTCCGGCGTTGGAGCTGTACTCTTACATGTACAGATCGTGCACAGCAACTCATAACGGCAGCTACACTTGAAGGATATATTGTAGATGATCTAGATGATCTAGATCGCAATCTGTCACAGGGGTGCACGCGCGCAAAAAAAAAGTACCGATTGCACACAGCAACGCCCACAAGAAGCAGCCCGGGCTTCTGGGGTATTAGGCTATTTCTTACACAGTCGGATTTTTCAGTCGAGAACGGCCTTTTTCCACTGAAGCCCAATTCGGGCTTCCTTGCACAGCAGTCGAAAAAGAGCATTTTCGACTCAACTTTTTTCGACTGAGTTTTCCGACTAAGGGATCCAGTCGAAAAGCTCGACTTTTTCGACTGGATCTGCCAGTCGAAAAAATCATTCGAGAAAGTATTACACGTGTTTTTTTTACCCATCGCATCGCTCATCCAACCACAAAGCACACACCCACACGCCCATACCAGGTACCACACAGCAGTATCATACAACAGCGCCGACGCTGGCTTGACTATCACTGCTGTTGCTTCTCGCCGCAAGTCAGCGTGGCGCATTGATTTGCCAGTCGAAAAAATCAGTCGAGAAAGTATTACACGTGTTTTTTTTACCCATCGCATCGCTCATCCAACCACAAAGCACACACCCACACGCCCATACCAGGCACCACACAACAGTATCATACAACAGCGCCGACGCTGGCTTGACTATCACTGCTGTTGCTTCTCGCCGCAAGTCAGCGTGGCGCATTCCTAGCTCCGCTCGCCAGCAGCGTGTATCACATGACGACAGCAGCGCGCGGTATCGATGCCATTTTGCCAACAACGGCTACGACTGCTGTACTTTTGGCAGCTCTAGTCTGAGTGCAACGCCATAAACGTAGCTTGGCTTTCGGCTGAAGTCCAACGCCGCCAACCCGCTTGGACGAGGGGTCGTCGGGCGCGAAGCACACGTTGCCCGCGGGGAACGCGCGAAGCACAGAGCCACCAACCGATTTTCGACTGCCATACAGTAGTACAGCAATACTTCCTCACACCAACAGCCTCCAGGAAGAGCACAAAACTATAAAATCGACTCGACTGACGATAAGAAGGATTAGAAGAATCCAGCCCAAAAAAGGTCCAGTCGAAAAGGGCGGTTTTCAACCAGCGGAAAATCGACTGTGTAAGAAATGGCCTCAGGGCATGGACCCGAACGTGGACCACGGAAAATGGACGACACGCACCCAGCATGACGCTGCTTGTACAGCTGTGATTTCACGCACGCTCTTCTCACAAGGTAACAAGAACCGCGCTTGTCGCTTGCTAGACGACAACATCTCATAACGGCAGCTACAGGATCTTTGGTAGATGATCTGTATGAATGATCTGTATGATCTAGATCGTCGTCTGTCCGAGGCGTGCAAACGCCCCCCAAAAAGTGCCGATTATCTGGACTCCACAACGGTCAAATACCCAGCCTATACGACGCTACGAAAGAACCACAATAGCAGTGTGTCATTTCGAAGCCGTCGCTCGTTTTTTTCTAAACATGTACAGCGGGGTGCCCCGGTACCCCTCGCAACAGGCCAGTGTTACCGATGTTATCTCCGTGCCGCTCTTATCTCAGATGGGGTGTACTGTACCAGCGGGTTCTAGAATAGGTGCCACAAGACGTGATACGCCGATTTGGACCGCTCTTAACGCCTTTTACGACTGGAAACCCGTTTGGGGGGACAAATTACTTAAAATTAGTATGGGAAGGGGGGTTGGGGCTCTACAAGAGTTCAAGTCCGCTTTCTCGTATTGTGGACGCTCTTAAATCGAGTACCCCATCGTGGTTGAACTCAGGAACCCGGGAAACGAAGGGCAGGGGACAGCATGCTGGGTACTGCTGGTACACAGTATTAGGCAGTCGCGTTACGCACACGCGTGTGTGCACGTGCACTGCAGCATAGGGAGATGCAACGCCACGCGCATACATGGCGCGATGATGCAGTCGTGGTCCGCGAATAAGTCGGTTGGCGTGCGAGACCCCTATTACCGCCTTATAGGGGACGACCGCCTTATTCGCTGACAGGGCCGACAGCGCATTACAGCAGTGTTGGGGTGTCTGTACAGATGTGGAGGTCTTGACTGCCCTCGATAGGGCGGTACTCAACAGGGCGGTTGACCGCCCCAATGAAGGACCAGCCATGAACAAGGTGGTAATTGCCGTTTTGCAGGATTCAGTCGTGCCAAGCGATTTTGACAGCCAAATTTAGGAACACTGCTTTATTATTTACCGCCTTAACCCCTTTCCAACCCCAACAAATTGTCCTAGCATACTAAACTCGAGTGTTTTGTCCCCATGTCGGAAGTGCGGTGCTAAAACGGACAATCGGGGACCACTACTACTGTGCTTGAATCGTTGCACGGTCTTCCTAAACCTTCCATGAGCCAGCGATTCTCTTACCTGGGTCCCGGAAGGATTACGTAATAACACCTGGCAGGAAACAAGGTATAAGCCCTTGCACGCCGCAGGCGCATTCGGGCACGTGTGTGTAGTCACGGGTACGCCACAGGTGAAAACAAATAGAAACAACGCAGCTTGCAAAGATGAGTATTGACCTAAAATTCGTCGAACTCACGGCTGACGTCCTTGAAATTTGTTTATAAAATAGAGATGCAAACGCACGACGGATCATACAGAATTGCCCGAACTATAAAAAACGCGTCAGTGCGGAGGACAGGGTACGCAGAAATCGCCAATCTCCGATCAAACATGCCAATCGTCAAAACGCGTTAACCAACGCCGGGTATTATGAAGTCTGCCACCAGTATTGGACCTTCACAATGGTTGGCGTTCGGCAACATCAACCCCGAACGCAACCCGGAGGCCCAGCGTCCTCTACGAGAATGACCCAAGCTCCCTCGGATCACGCTATCAAAATTCCCCCTCGTTTAACGCGAGAGAGGTTTGTGAAGGCACCTCCTTGCCGCATGGATGAAAGAACAAGTGAGCGTCGGCCTCAGCCAACACCCGTCCAAGACCAAGACAAGGCCGACATCATCGGACGAGGCGACCTCCATTATGGCGTCGACGATGACATCTGTAAAAAAAATCCAGCTGTCACGAGGAACGCCGTCATAGTGTGGCTAAACTACATACAACGTTGAGTTCAATTAAAAGGGACAACCAGCGTAACTCCGAACTATTGCTACCGGCATGCAAACCAACTGTGCGAATCCTAACAAATATGACTCGCGTTTACTCAATACGAAACGTGCTGTCATAGACAGTCGGAGGGGGTTATGCGTTACAGAACGTGAGTAGTGAGAGAGAAGACGATACGTCCCCCTGTCAAGACTCCACCTACCAATAGGTTTCCCTCTGGAAACGATCGCCCCAAAGTCACATACACCCTTAGCGAACATGGACTTGAGGAGCACGAAGCAGGGGGCGATGTGAGGGACAGGGTACGTATATACCGTCAATCTACGATCACACTTGCCGACTATGAAGACGCGTTAACCAACGCCTTGTTTATGAGATCTGCCATCAACAACGGATCATTCATAGTGGTTGACGATCGGCAACATCAACCCCAAATGCAACCGGGAGCCCAGGTTTCTCCACGAGAACGACCCAGGCTCCCACAAATCACTCTATATAATATCCCCTCGCTTAACGCGAGAGAGGTTTGTGAAGGCACCTCCTTGCCACATGGATGAAAGAACAAGCGAGTCTCGGCCTCGGCCAACACCCGTCCAAGATCACGACAAGGCCGACCTCATCGGAGTAGGCGACTTTCATACAACGGTCAAAAACAAGGTGGGAGAAAAAGCTGATCTCAAACGGAGTACCATATGCCAGATATATGTTCTCACAGTAATCCACCGACACCATAGATAGTGTCCAGGTCGTGGTCGCAGGACGGGCTCCAGATCGCTCTGGAGTGACAACAAAGAGGACCTCCAGAAAAAAAAGGACACTGCAACCCAAAGCATACCTCGTTGCAAGCGAGTCCTTCTCCACCCGGCCCGGCACGCAGAGCAGACCGCTGGGCTTGTTGACGACCACGATGTCGTCGTCCACGTACAGTACATCCTGCATGCACACCGCCGCGCCCAGCACGTTGAAAGTTGAAGCCGTAAGCTCAACAGAGGCCAGCGTTGATAAGGCCGCACACGTCGTTTTCTAGGCCGATATAAAAAATGGGTCCCAAAATGGTTACTACAGCTTATTAGACGACGAAACACCACGTAACGTCGCCGACCACACACCCGCTGCAGCACCGTGGGACGACGTCCGAGGCCTTGCATCATTGCATATACACACATCGGACAGATCATGACCTGGATTATCTAGATCCTATACATGTCGCTATTGATATGCTGCGCAGGATCTGTGCAGTACAGATCCAAAGCCGGAAACACGTGCTATTAATAGACCATGCTGATCATCCGGCTCTCACGCGCCAACATCATCTCTGTACAGGCCACGCAGGGCCTACAGACGAGGGATCTATCAACATCTGCCCTGGAAAGCACACCAGATATACCATTAAATAGAGGTCTGATCTGTCCGACGTGCGCATCATTTGCATCACCCACCGGGCCGCAGATCTATCGTCACAACAAGAATAATACCAGGTAAGCAAACACGAAAAACCAGGTAGGAATATTAATTTCAGCTGTTGTCCCTCTCCATACGGGTTGTAAACATGGTGTCAGCGCGCATCATTATTCCGGACCCGAAATCGCTCTAGGTAAAATTGTCCCGTTGACCCTGGCAGCATCCAGGGGGAGGATCATCGGCCTATATCTTCAAACAGTAAGACATCCGTTGAAACGCGCGGCCGGAGTATCACGCAAGCTTGCTAAAAGAGGAGTGTCCACCATTAATTTGATCGAAGTCAGAGCTGACGTGTTTGAAATAATAATGCGCATGTCAGACGCATGATCCATCCCCACTTTTGATGGTCTGGATATTGCAGGAAGATCTGTATGGTCCAGCTCATCTTGTCGGGTGGGAGCCGTACGACCTGCCCGATCTAGCATATGCTTCCGGGGTCGGATCTGTACTCGCACACACAGACCCTGCTGAACATCTCGTAACGACAGCTACAGGATCCACTGTAGATGATCCAGATTAACTATGTGATCTGCCCGAGGTGTGAAATGATTTGATAAAATACACGTCTGGGAAGAGGGCGCAAACAGTACTATTAATATTACACATTACCATCGTGCTGCGCGCGGGCCGTTATGATACATCTCCCTATGTTGCCCTTCGGCCGCATCCTTTACACGAGTACATACCTGATACTCGGTAGACTACCTCGGAAGCCCGAGCCGCTTCGCATGGCCGACGCTGAACAAAACTGTCATTTTTCTGTTCATTTTTTCGGGGCTTCTCACGGGTCATGCATGACCCGACCCGACTCGACCCGACCTGACCCGACCCGACTCGACCCGACCCGACCAGCGAAAACAACAAAGGTACCTCAATTATCGTTTCCGCCTCCGGCGCCTGTTGCGCTTGTTGACACCAATTAAACCCGACCCGAAAGTTGCGCCAGCGCAACAGCAAATTAATGCCCTGTCAGCAATGTTCTGTGGTATCGCAGCAAGGCGGGGGAACCTTTGTCGTCTCTCTCCGGGGTCACAAGTGTGGGCCATAGCACCACCGGCTTTTGTGTGGTAATGGGAAAGCAAAATCGTATAGCTGCAGACTCGCGTGTTACGCATAGCACACCCCTTGTTTATCACACCCCTATTTTCCGGCCCACCACCGTTGTTGTCGGACCCCTTGCTAACGCACCCTCTTGTTATCACACTGCTGTGCAAATCTGGGCAAGGTCTGTCAACGCTCCTTAGCAACCATGGACGCCGTTTGTATACACCCTCGATATCACCCCAACCCCTAGCGGCGGGGCTCCCGTGTATGTTGCTCATCACCGGGGGGGTGTTAGATAGCACACCCCTCCACAAGAGCACACCCGGTGCTATTTTTACGAAGTCAAAATATTATCACCGGGAGGTGCTCTCTTCCGCGTTCTACGGCGGTAGGCCAATGACTCCCCTTGATGCCGCCAGAGGTTCACTAGGACCCAGGACCATTTCTTACCCCAAGGGCGCGACTTGTCCATGATCATTCGTCACGCTGTTAGTATGTAATTGTGCTACACTACATGTCATAGCGTCTGCTGCCCCTTGTTAGAGTCTCACCACAGGTCCAGGAGGCAGCGGGGCCTTGAACGGACCGTTCAACCACATCTCTTCGGCAGGAACGCCCTTCCCCTTCCCTCCCTCCGCCCCTGTTTTTGCTTCTTCCAAGGACGAAGTTAGGTTCTTTCGGGCCTCCGACATGGGATCGGCGCCGTTGCCCAACCACGGTCTTTCGACCGCCACTGCTGACGCCGCTGCTGCTACTGCGACGTTCTCCGCCTCATCACACGAACCCCCTGAACTCTCGATACTAGTGCTGCTGCAGGTGCTGTGTGCGACGATACCACCGTCATGAAATCGTCGACCACCTCTAGAGAAAGCTGATTGTGCAGCAGCAGCAGCTGTGTTGTCAGCTGCGGGTCGAGTGCATGTATGGAGCCCAGCAGCGGGGCTGCTTGCCGCAGGGTATTCGGAGAAAGGCATTGCTGTGCGCCGCAGGATTTGGTGCAGGGTTGGTCTGAAGCCGTGTGCACCCCACGCCGCAGTGAGCACGATGAGGCAACGTACACGGTTGGGTGAACAAGAGGAGAACCCCGACGGGCATCCTCTATCTGTTCGTGCCATGCCTTGCTTGTGTGTGGGTGTTGACGTGTTGACTCAAACTGAAAATGTTTGAAATTGGATGGGTTTCCACGGAATCTTGGAAGGATTTGTGTAAGACTGCTTTCAAGGGGACAGGGAAAATTTCTCGGTTGGCGGTTGGCGGATTTTTCTGGACTTACTTGTTCATGTGCCCGGGAAAAGTTCCCATCCGTCCCGTAACGCGACCCAGTCGTAGGGCGTCGGTTCCCCATTAACCTCCACGGATGCCACGATGGAAAGAGCACTTACTTTTCGGCAAACAACTTTTGTGAATGATGGGGCTGCTTATTTACCCACAATCGCCCGAATTTCAGACTTACGTTTCGCAACACATAGTCTACATGTATTATTTGTGTAGACTATACCCATGTCTAGGCCATCGGATTTTAACAACGCGTGTCTTTTCTTTCCTCAACTTTATCTCCTTTTCTTTTCTTTGTTTCTTTTCTCCAATTGACTGGCGTCTGTCGCACGTATGCGTAGTGATGGGTACCACGTGCAATATATGCGTGGTATTCTTTCTTGCGTGGCAAGCTGTATACTATTAGTCGGTTTTTCCAGGCGCAAGTACACTAGTGAGACGTATGCACCAGTATGGACCTAGCACATCGTGGGCTGACTCCCGATTTCACTTTTATATGTTTCTGGTGAAGGCATGAATTGCATCATCTGTGATATATGCGGGTACCACCTTTGGTTTGTTTGTGTTTTTCTCTGGGGTATTCCTCAGCTCCAGTGTGACTAAGGCCTGTCCTGTGACCACAGACTAGATTATGCGAGTTAATGTGAGAACAACTACAACTACAACAACAACAACAACAACAACAACAACAACAACGTTGTCACCCGTGACTTTGACATATTGAGCGTCGATACTCATATGTGCAAGCTGCGTAATACACCGGTCGCCTGTTTCTAGTAAGTTCTTATATATAGTTTACATAATATATATATCAAAACCTACTACTGTTTTCATCTGGTTTCACTTTTACGCGAAAAAGGTTCAACACCTCCCACCCACCATCCACCAACCAGCCGTCGACGCATCGTCAACTATCAGCTTGTTATGAAAAGTTGAAAAACGTCAGCTGTGAGTACGACCGATTGAATGGTTCCAACTCAGTTTTGCAAGCTGCGTGGTACATTAGATCTGTGTTTCATTTATGATACGTATATAGTTATAAATACATATATATGCTGTTTGTGAATCAAACCTGGTTGTTAATGCAAAGACAGCCTCACAAATTTTACGGAAGGTCGCTTGCGCGTGCGTTATATTATAAAAAATGAAAATACACTCTAGCTGTGATATCGAAGATTTCGTCGAAACTCATCTTTGCAAGTTGTGTGTGATACTCCGATCGCGCGCATTACGAGTTGTGTGTCCTCATTAAGGATATAGGTCGGCGACTCCCCTTACAACTACAGTGTAGCTATCAGGGTCAACAGGATGATTTTAGGCAGTCTGTGCGCGGAAACTATAAAACCCGTTTCTGAAGGGGACAAAATCTGACAGCTGTGAAGGGAAATGTATCCTTTTATCAAGTGAATCTTGTAAGTCGAATAACCGGTGAGGGGGGTGATATATCTTGTCCTCATGACTTTTGTAAGGGAATATTTTCGGACGGCCCGCGCTAAAAACGTAGCTTTCTAGAATCTCCCAATCGGTTTTTGCGTGGGAGGGGCATTAGACCAGAGCTCAAAGTGAGAAATTAGCCGCACGAAAAAAAATGGTGCACCTCTATCGTAGCACATTATATAGCATCCAATTTTACCACCACGGCGAGAACAGACAGTACCCAGGAGGTACTAACTAGTGGCGCAAGCGCCGGAACGTACTACTACGTAACGGCCGAGCACAAGATTCACGACGTGGCCACGTTGCAGCAAAAGACACAAACCAAACTAATCACAGACCGGGTTTTTAGTACCCTCGGCAGTGTGGGGTGTATTTTGTCGGGTGTTTTCAGTGGGAAGCACGATGCCAGTGAAATATCACCGGGCGTTTAATGACCCACAGGGATTGCGCGGGGTGTTTGTATATAACGCCCGTTTCAAAAATATTTTCAGGCGTTTATAGGTTGTACTGCATTCTTTGTCCTGTAGGTAAAGCAGCACAAGACAGGAAAATACTTGTTGTGTTGCAATCCTGTTCACTCAGTGGATGGCCAAGCTCTCAGGGTAGGACTGCCTATAACACCCCTGCCATGTATCCCCTTGCTACAGTAGGACGGAAAGCATTACCGCACCACCTTTCACGTACGCGCAGCAGTTACAAATCAGCCCTGTATTTAGACAGATCACGGCTTGTGCTTCTTCGGAAGCGCAGGGAGAGAGGGGGACCCGGCTCTCGTGGCTCGTGGGGGTAGGTAGGGTCATGGCATGGACGCACATCTAGTATTCGTAGTGGTTGGGTTCATGGTTTTGCGCTTTAGCTTTTTGTGGTCCGGATCTTGAGATTATTTCACAATACCATTTAATTTTTTCTTCTGTTCACACAAGTAATAACGCTAAACATTGTCAGATGGCATATGGAAAAATAACAAATCTCTGATACATGCGATACATGCGAAACCTAGGGAGGATTCGTTTAGGAGGGAGCTGGCCGTCCACTTTCAGAAAAATGACCCAGCAACGGATGGCCATGGTCTGAATGCACCCATTTCCGGGTGGGTGACCCGAGATCCCCGAGGGTGTTCACCAGGACAAGTCATATATTTAGCTCAGATCCTTGTTTAGCGTCGCGAGGAGAAAAAAACGAGAGAAAAAACGTCCTAACCCCACCTCACAACCACCAACTCCGATCATTTGAAGTTGTCGTATCTGAGAAGTCCCACCACAGGACCACAGCATTCAACAGAAGACAAACTACACCACCAACTACAGCGCCCAAAAACCCAGGACTTCATCCAACCCACGTCAAGGCATCAACTCTGAACAAAAACTAGAACCGTTTTTGGCACGAACACTCGACACCCAAAACGGACCCTAAATTCACGCCCAGAGCGTAACGAACAAAAGGAAGACTTGCTTTGCACCTTCGGTCACAACAAAAAATCATCGCCGACGGAGCACAAAAAGTTTTTCCCTGGCCGCAAAAACTGCTTGAACGTGCACAACAAGTGAACCCCGAGGGCATTAAAGTACTGTTGCAGCGGCGGCGGCGGCAGTTGTCTACTCGGGGTCGAGACTACGATGGCGTCTACTCATCGGCAGCCAGCTTCTCGGCCCTGAGCCTCGCCTTGGTCTCGGCCACCCTCTGCTTGCGCTGGTCGTAGGTGAGCTTGACCTAACAAGCAAAGCACCAAACGTGAGTGGGGAACGGAAGAAGCCAAGTTGGAAACGACAAACTAACCGAGGTAGTTCTTCACGTATAAGCCATGTACAGATGGGAAGGGGGGTGAGGGTGAAGCAGGCACAAAAACACGTCAGAACACCCGTGCCTGGTATCAGAACATGATCTGGAGAATAGAATACGACGACGCCACCTGGCGTTCTGGTAACAAAGTCATTGAAAAACGGACACACCAGGTGTGTCACTCAAACACGTTAACCGCCCCGAGGATGGAGTGCGACAGCCGTTAAAAGAAAAACGCCGGAGTACACAACAAATACCCGTGCCTGGTATCAGAACATGATCCGTAGAATAGAATACGACGACGCCACCTGGCGTTTTGGTAACAAAGTCATTGAAAACACACACACCAGGTATGGCACTCAAACACGTCAACCGCCCCGAGGATGGAGTGCGGAGTGCGACAGCCGTTAAAAAAAAACGCCTCAGTACATGAACCTTTTATGCCTGCGCGAGGAGAGAGCCATGGAAACCCCTCCCGATACTAATTTCAAGTGATTTTTGCCCGAACACGGGTTTCCGGGGGTAATGGGGTTAAGAATAAAACAAACACTCCATATATGGGCGTGCAGAAAAATACTGCCTTTTGGGCAGGATACGGGCGAGGGCATCCACGGCCAAAGCTTACCTTGTTCTTGAAGGACTTGTCGGGGGTGAAGGCCGTCTTGGGGGCAGGAGAAGGATCCTGGCGGATCGCCTTGTGGCACTCCTGCAAGGGCGTCAATCATAAAGAGAAACGGGGGCAAAAACGTGGGCGCGTCAACAACTCTCGTCTCTTCTCGTCCCACAGACCCCCTCACGGGTTGGGTTGCACGAAGCAAACGACATATTCCCGCCGACCAAATTGTTGGGGCAAATCGCCACCTGGTGCGTTCTTTTTTTTTCATCTCGACAGAATAGCGTTAAATGATAAACCCCGACTGGGCGCAGAGCAGTCTCGCGTGTATAATCGGCAAGGCGCGGGCGGAACACACGGCGTGCACAGGGCGGCCAACGGAATAATGTCCTCACCTTGTACATGTCCTCAACGTCATCAAAGGTGATGTCGTTCTCGATGTACGTCGCGAAGTGCTCCTTGTACTTGGTCTCATCTTCCTCGGTGAGGTATTCCATGTACTCGGCAATGTGTGCACCGTAGATGCGGTCGCGGTGCAGCTCAGGCTGCTCAGAAAAAACAAAGGACAGAAAACCGGAACCCGAGCAACGTCAAGACGATGATCAGGGAAACGTTTCCCTGGCAGTTGCTCCTGTACAACTGCACCCACGTTTTCGCGTACAAAGTGCTTCATGCCGTAGTGCGACATGAGTTGTGATGAACAGTAAACGTTTACATACCTGGTACTGGTAGAAAATACGTAAATAACAGGTGCCCGTACTGAAATGAATGAAAACACTTGATGGACAACCATTTACACCCCAAGGGCACTCGGTTTTGGTCTTGAGTAACCTAGTAAAACTCTCTTGAAGATTGCGGTATCCTGGACGCCGCCACATTCCAATCGATCACCTGAAAACGATTTACGTAATACGAATGTCTAGCCTGTCCTAAGGTGACGATAGCGCACGAAAACCGACGAAACACGGGAAGCCACAGATCCGTCCGCGCACAACCACCTCGGCTACCCGAAAACAATGCCACCGACAACCGGGATAGAACAAGAACACACTAAACAAAAAAAAAAACGCAACCGCGCGCGCGTCTCCAAATCTACAAGCAACTCACGTCGTACGGGTCCTTACTGCTGTCGAGGCCGTATCGGCCGTCAACAAAAGCAGCCGATAGCACAGACACGCACACTAAACCTCAACAGCTCACAAAACTATCGCCGAACGTTATCGTATGCAGAAAAAAAAATCGCACGTCGTGCTGGTTGCATTGCACCACCATAGCACGCACACAAAACAAATAGAAAACGTCGGCACACGATATACAAGCAGAATGCTGCTTTGAAGCAACTCACGTCGTACTGCTTGCTGTCGCGGTCGTATCCGGGGAAACGCTTCTCGTTGTGCGGCACGTCGAGGCCACCATCGGTGGCTCCCTTCATGCAGCCGAACACACGGTTACTGCAGAGGGTAGCAGCAGAGAGTGGCATCGCACACGAGACAGAAACATGCGAAGCAGCATGTTGAAGGGGTGAGACATCCGCCTGCGATGCATGCAGATACGGTACGTCTTAAAACTATCTTGTCACAAATCAAAATCCAAAACCACAGGGACACGAGGTGTTCAATTTAGTCTCATGCCATCTATATCCCAGGGGCAAACCAAAATATAGCGTAGGGACAGGCAGCTACCGTACAAGCAGGTGCGTATCGCAATGAGGCAAAGGCATCGTCTTCTACAACAGTTACGGAAACACGAAACAGACAACGAGTTCGAGTTTTGTTCGAAGTCGAACCGATCGGCAACCGTCATGTGATTCGGATTCGCCGCTGCGCGTTGGGGCTATCCGACCACTCCTTCCTCCCTTGCTGCGCCTTTCCGAGCAAGTTAGGACCTCAACCACCATTTTATTAAGCAGGAGGCACAACAACAGCCCATGTGATATCAACCATCCGAGTTCACCTTTCAAGCCTGTACGACAGTTTGCTCCGTACATCCCGCTTATCCAACCCGCGCGAAAACTCATCATCGGAAACGTCAAAAACAAAAACACGACATACCCGGTGGAGGTGGACCGGATGCCGACATCAAGGAGGGCCTTGAACGGGCGCTTCTCCTCGTCCACCTCGTCCACGTAGTACGTGCGTCCGTTTGACTCGCTCTTGACAACCTGTGTGTCAGAGCGAGCACAATCCAAGGCAACAAACGGGCAGACCGACGACCGGCGCTTGGAAAAAGAAACACATGCCCAGGTACCGTTACGTGTCCACACGTCCCGCCTCAAGGAGACACTTCGCAAACGCGAACGCTACAAACTGAAACTTTCGTTTGGCGAGTTTGGAAGGAACACCGTTGCCTCGAGTACGCGACAATCGGGAACCTCGACGGGTGTTGTCTTGCCCTGAGGGCCAATTCTACCTCTCCCATGAGCACCCTAGTCGAACGTGCCCAACAGCCGAGAGCCATGCTTCGAATTTTGCCCAATGTATCTGCCCATTTGCTGCTATTCGGCGTCACTCGGGGCTGAAGCATAACGACCGTTTGGTGTTCATATGAATACAGTAGAGATCCTTCTATAATGCCGGTGAAGTTGCTTGGCACAGATGAATAATAGTGGCAGTAAGCAGATAATTCCGGTTGCCGCTAAAGTGCAGGTATTCTCGGCCGCTTTAGTGCCGGTATTCCCGGCAGACGCATACCGGCACCACAGATTGACCACTACGGCACACAAACGCTGTTTCCGGCTGGCGCATGCCGGCACAATGGAGGCAACGCTACCACGCCATCATACCGGTCCCAAGATGCTCGTCCAGACCAGCATCCTTCAACCGCACTCACGATACAAACTACCCTTCTCGGGACCAGTCACCTCGAACCGCATTCACTCTACAAACTCCCCTTCCCGGGAGCGCGTCCGTGAGCGGAGTCAAGCCAAAAACCCCAACTCACGTTGCCGTCGACCTCGTCCTCATCATCGTCTCCCTCCTCTTCGGGGTCCGCGCCGACGCCCTGCCCAACGTACAGGTTCTCCATCTTCTTCTCCGCGTCTTGCTCGTCGAGGCCCTGCAGGAAAAAATAAAATGAATACATGAAATATGATTCTCACGCGGGATAAAAAAACAAAACAACAAAACAATTAAAACGTGAAAAACAGCAAATCCCACCCCTAGGAAAATACGAAAAAAATTGAACGTTATGATGATTTCTACGGCATTTTTATAAGCGCTGTGAGTCGGCAGTAAATCACGACTACACACTATTCGATAAGTGCCGTTCACCAACAAAGTGCATTTCGGCGGCAAGTCGGCCGTCGAAATTAGATGATGGTCGTCAGTCGACGTTCCGACTTCACTCAGGAAAGCGGAGCTAGCAAAACCAGTCCCCCTCGGCCGAGTGGGGACACCATCATGAAAAGATAAAAAAACGCACTCCGCATTCAACCTTCTTGCGAGTATGGAAACCAAATAAGTTGGATGGTCGGCGCCTCCGTGAACCGACCAACTGTTAGCCCGACAAGTAGCTATTAATAGTTGATGACTTTAGGTAGTGCTGCTATCTCACAGCTCTACAATTGTTCGCATCTGTGACATCCCCAATAATACACTGCATAGAAAACGGTTAGGCCTACCTACCCTGATGGCCATCAAGTAAAAAGCGTCAGAGGTTTCACCTCGAGAGGCGTGTTCGTTTGTTCGAGTCGTTTTGTCGAAAATATATTTCTAGAGACATGTCCCGATAACGGAGCCAAATCACGGAACGCTTTTGGGGGGAGAAGACAGCGCAGACCATGGAACCGGAGCCTCACTCAAAAAAGGACTCGGCATACCGCATCGCCACCAGGATCGTTCACTAGGGACCCCGATTTCTCCCCCCAAAAGCGTTCCGTGTCCAGAACGGACGCTATCTGTCGTTTACGATATCGTCTGTGCGGCCCGATGTTGCCCCCAAAAACTTGTTTCGTGTCCTAAAAGGACGCCATCTGTCGTCCACAACACCGTCTGGGCCCCTTGCCCCCGCTCACCAGGTTACGGAGAAGGCGACGGGCCACGAGGAGGCCTGTGCAGTACGCAGCGGCGTAGTTCTTGAGTCCGACCTTCACGCCGTAGCGGGGGAGCTCGGTGGACGAGGCCTGGCACATGCACTGGAGACAAGCGAGGGCCATACAGAAGGAGAGCTAATCGTTGGGCGACGTTGGCACACGCACCGGAGACGCAGGGCCGCCAGAAAACACAACGTCACAATTTTGACTCACAGGCGACGAAAACGAGGTATCTAACGCCAGACCGGGAATGCATGATATACTGGGAAACAACCAGCTGGAACCAACACCATTCGCAGAAAAAGACGATCTATGGCAGAAGCAACATATGACGCTGTCGCAAGACTCTTCTTTCAGGCAACATACGAGATGACAATCTCAAAATCATGAGAAATCGTTTGCACATGTCGGGGGGGGTTGGTTGCCCTACTACGAGCGTTGCTGAAACTTCCAAACACAGCGTGGGACGCCCAAAACAAAAAACAGAAAACGGCCCAGCATCATACGAGTAGCACTACTACTAGCTGTACAGCGCTGGAATGCCTAAAAAAACACTTAAGAGGGAGCTTCGGAAATCCTGAAACACACCTTGGGAGGCCGCGAGGTTACTCACCAGGTCACCCTGGATGGTGGCGTAGATGATCTGCGCCAAGACGTACTTGTTGGTGAAGCGCACCACGAGCCTGTACTTGGGAGAGTTGTACTTGTTCTTGTCCTGCAGAATAGAACGCGCCGTGTGCAAGCGGAGGGCGGCGCGGGGGACGGGTCGCGGCTGTCAGAACGAGCTCATGCTGTGGTGACAACGACCAAGAACAGAAAAAAAACGCTAGGGCTACCAACCAGTAGAAAAGGGTTTAATTATTGACTTGAGCAACTTCTTTTGCCCTCTGCTCTGTGTGCTACATTATTGCCTGCTCCAAACGCATTACAAACGGGTAACCCGACTCAAGACCATTCGGACACGAAACGCCGTTTAATCGCCACAGACAAAAGCAACAAAGAACGCTTGCTTCGGCTTGTCGCGGGGTGCTCTACGCTCTACACCGGAGTACCAACTAAACATGTGTCACATCTGCTTACAGCTGCCCCACTATCCCACACCTTCACTCGATTTGGTCCAAAAAGTATCAGGGCCACAATTGGCCAACCTACACCTGTGGAAATGTGCCGATTCGCATTAACGGTCCACAGCATGTCACCGCGTGGACACCATTTAGCTACTCTGCTGTAGCTGGTCCCACAAGTTCCGGCACTCGAAACTCGACAGTTCCGCCTTGGGCACAAATTGGCTCACCTGGCATATCAACCTTTTGCGCGCCCGGTAGTCGGTCTTGCCCTCGCGCCTGCGGCGGAACTTGACCTGGTAACGCTTGAAGTACGCCTTTGTCTTCTGCACCTTAACGAACGCCTGAAGCGTGTCCGACGAGTAGCAGGAGCAAGAGCAGCGGCAAGAGCAGCAGCAACAAAAACGATTAACTGTGTATTGCTTGTAGCCGGCGTTCGCCTGTGTGGGTGCGTTGCTGGTGTGCTGGAGAGGACCAGTCCGGCAGGAATGTGCGCAGCAGCGCGAGGCCTATAATCCGGGGATGGCTCCGAAACCCCCCCGTAGTCGTGACATGAAAATCTCGACCGAGTGCAAAACGTGTTCCGTGGTCGTGACTATCACCCCTCCTCGTATGCAGTATGCAGAACAGCTTGTTGAGATGCGAACATATTTCACATACATCACGGGTGCCATTTTCCGGTACAAGCTTTACGGTGGCCATATATATTGTCGACACGTCTGGACACAACATGCAGTACCACACACTACAATCGGTCTACTAACTGGTCTTCGCCACCGCTGCTTCGCTCGAATGTTTCGTGGGCGGGACGGAGAAGTACTGCTGCACTCGAGTCGTAGTGCTATCAAGGGTGTACCACCACATGTTATGCCAGCTCGACGTCCCGACTATGATATCACAAGAGAGATGCGTCAACGTGCCCTGTACAATTCCGCAGGCGGGCCGATTGGGCACAAGGTTTGGTCATGGACCCCAGAGGAGCCAAAGTTGGCGATTTGTGAAAAAAGCCGCACTCTAGTTCTTACGTATTTCTCGTGTCTGGTGCCTGTTTCGTCCACAAGACGCAAGTCTCGGTGTCGCACCGAGTGGCGATATCGCACCAGGAACGCAAAGAACAAGAGGGCTTACATATCTGGTTGATCCAAATTTCTGGTGTTAAATTCAAACACAGCTCAATCTGCCACAAACCAAAGCCTGTCGACGGAACTGCTACTACAGCAGCTGCTTCAGCTACAACTTCACGCACAACACAGTAGCAGTGTGCTTCTTTGCGCAAGCAGATACAAAGGTCGAGCATATCACATCCCACAAGGCACACACACACGTGGCTGGGAGACTATCCATACTGCACTGCACTGCTGCCGCTATACGTGAACGAGAATGTGACAATTTCTGGCTTGCTGCACTCCTAGACTAGCCTTCATGGTCGATATCAAATTCAGCGACAGAGGCAGAGCAACTAACGGAGTGGCAAGGAGTAGAAACATAGACACGTGCTCGTGAAGAAGAGGAGGTCGCTCCTCGGCCCAGCGACAGCCCTGTCACCCCGATCGAGCAGAAGCGTTCGATTTCCCTCCACGAACGCAACTTGTGCTCGTTATCGCGAAACCTAGACCGCAAAAAAAAAAACATCCTTCGAGCCACAAACGTACTTCCCATCTTGGCGTACAAAAGCAATGTGATGATCAAACCTCCGAAATCGGTAGCAACGGCGACCCCCGCTTCACTCACCATGATGACGTGGAGGTGGGGTGAGCAGCGCTGGTTAGACGCTGGCCTGAGCTAAGTGGCCTCCTCACCACCACAGCCAAGCCACCAAAAATCAAAGGATGGAAGGCGTACTGTAACAGGGAATTTTAGTGTTACACCCCCTGTATATTTTAGGTGAGCAGGTCAGCTATCCAGCATTACATTTCTGCTCGGAGAGAGTCCTTGCGATTGTCTCCTACATCCCAGCCTACCGCTACGCGAAAGAACAAGATGATCACCAGAGCTCTACGGTCGCGCAGGGATCTTCAGGCCGCACTGGCCGTGGCAGCAGTGGCCCTGCTGAGCGCGTCTTCTGGGGTTTGCGGCGCTCCGGTTGAGGTCACCGACTATGCGGGCCTTGTTGGAATTGTCGGGAAGAACGACGACTACATGACCGGAGAGCGTTTTAACAGGTGCGGCACACCACAGAAACACCCTCGCCATTGTACACGAATCTAGTCCCTTGGTGCTTCTGGGGAGCTCTCCTCTCATTTCGTGGCGTTTCTACGCGATGCAGTAATGCTATCGTAGACTCGCCGGATAATCTTGAAATTGGAAATAGCGCGAATATGGTGTGCGCGGAAGTGAGGAATTACACCGCTCCCGTCGAGAAGCCTGCTCGCTGCTCGCAGCAAGCTGCAAGCTCGCAAGTCCCAACTCGCAAGAAAGAAAGCTGCTGGGCTTGGGCCGTTAGTTTGCGTGTTCGCGTACTGTAGCCACTGCTGCTGTGCTGCGGGAACAACTTTGGAGGAGGGGATGATTAGCTGTGTGGATCAATGGACAGAGGTAGTCGAACAACGCGCGAGCTCCGGTAGGTATGCCGGCTGGCCATGTGTATTGCTTGTTCTTGCTGACGATGTGGAGTTACTACCTCATGGATATTAATATAAGTCCGGTTTGATTTGATATGAGTAAGTAAACGATCTCTATATTTCCGACCTAGTTGCTGTACTGAATTTGCCGAAAAAGAGACAAATGGGTCGCACCGAACTGAACTGACCCGTACCAGTCCGGCAAGAAGAGATAAAAAGGGATTTAAGAAGCGAAATACCGGTAGCAGCGGCAGCAGCAGACTCACACACACAGACATGGACACCACCGTCCGGCCTGATCACTCCGCTGCTGCTACAGCTGTGCGAATAGTCTAGTATGATAGTCCTGGCAGGGCGCCCTTGATTTGCCCTGGAGGCAAAGAGTGTTGTTTGCGAATACGGAAGCCGCTCGTACACAGGGAGGGGGGTTGAAATGAAACTTATGCTTGTACAGTCCGGCACGATTGACGATTGCCCTGCTGCTCGTGCTCGCTGCTGTCTACCTACTACGTGCTGCGTATTTCCTCTGGCCTCGTCGACTGATGCGCAATTTCTGTGCACAGCTGTGCGCACGCACCCTGAGATGGTCGGTACCACAAACCCCGGAACTTCAGAGCTTCCCTGTTCTTGTGCGTATACATGTCGATATTCACATCTTACGCTTTGTATTTGCTGCGTGTGTGTTGTGTGTGTCTGTACGTGTGTTCACGGCAGTGCCCGTCGCCTGCGAAGAACGAAGCTTGCACCTTGCACCTTGCGCTGCCGAAAAGCAGGTCACTCCCTGTCATATACCAGTACAATACCAGCACCTGCAGGTAGTACCTGGTCGTATCGTATACGTTTATATGTTCATATGCCAGTACCTGGTATACGTGCGATACCGGCCCTGTATTAACGCCTTTACGACTTGAACCCCTGTTGGGGGACAAAACTACTAGGAATTAGTATAGGGAAGGGTTTTGGGGGCCTAAAAGGGGTTAAGAAACCAGGATGCCCCAGGTTCGATTTCTTACATGGGAAATTGTGTAATCCACGCTAACTCTAGTATAGCAGCACCAAGAAATCTTATCTCCCCGGAATCTCAGTCTGAGTTTGTCGTGAGGCTCTTTTCTTACATGAGAGGGTAGGCGGTGTACTTACAAAACATCTCCCCACTACGCACGAGTTACAAGCAGTCCCAATCTTGTTGTTGACCATTCCCAAAGTCAGTCGCGGGTGCAGGTGCAGTTTTACTGCTAGTAGTTTTTTTAGTTTTCTAGTTTTATAAAGAATATTTCAAGGACGTCAGCCGTGAGTTCGACGAATTTCGGGTCAATACTCATCTTTGCAAGCTGCGTTGTTGGTACTTGTAATGTACTAAATGGGTGAGTTTTTTTGGGAGGGGTCCTATTTACTGTCCACTATAATGGTTAGTGTTGGTATTTTTACGTTAGGTGGGGAATTTTGAGCTAGACCCAACATCACATCTATTTTATAGCTTTATTACTGTAGTTTCCACTATACTGCTCTTCTGATATGTATGGTAGGTGGTTTATTTCGTTTTTTTCTTTCCCCCGCTTTAGTATCGGGAGGAGTACGAATACAGAGTATTATTATTTGTGTGTTAATATTAATACAGCATTCGTCATTTTATCCTCCGGCGGATGGGGTAAAGAAATAAAAAAAGCTTAAGCTCACCACACTTTCACGTATTCTCGTACACGGCATGTGTCAATTCAACTCAATTGCATTCGCAATCCAGCGCTTGCTGGCTCCTTCGGTTGCCACCATAGCGATAGCGTTACGTACTACTCAGGCAGCGCAAGCTGCCGTTGTATGCGGATGCTTTTAACCAGGGGTTTTCACGGGTCAGGTCGCGTAACCCGTCCCGACCCGCCAAATTTGAAAATTTCCTGACCCGACCCGACCCGTTCCGTGATATTTCACACACACCATCTTGACCCGACCCCACTCGACCCGCGAGATCTTGGTAATCTCCTGACATGATCCGCAGAGGTCAGCTCACTTCTCGCGGATCGGATCTGGTCAGCGTGACCCGACCCGACACAGGATCGGAACAACTCCTGACCCGACCCGTGGCAATTCGAACATTTCCTGACCCGATCCGACTCGGCCTTCGTGAACTTGAAAACCTCCTGACTCGACCCGCTGGTTGGATTTTGACCCTTGAAAAGCCCGGGTTCTAACGGGTTGAATGAAGTGCCGCCCCTCAAGCACGTTTACGAGCAGTGAGCAGCACAGCTGATGTGAAAGCAGCTGTGTTTTTTGTTGTGGCAACCTCCGGGCCTGTTGAGGTCGTCGAGGTGCATCTGCTGGTGTGGCGATGTGGTTGTTGGCGTACAGTGGAACCTTATGCATCCCTGGCAGCTGTTTTATGCCCCTGCTGCGGCGAAGATGTCAGGAGACGGCACTTCGACAGCTTGACCGACGGCTATTTTTCAATGATTTACCTTGACTGACGCCAAACTACTAGGTTTTAGTGTCAAACGCTTGGTTTGACACCCTTGACTGCTGGACGTTTTTCCTTGACTGACCGTTTCCTGACATATTTTTCTTGGTGCTGCGGCGCTAAAAATTCAGTGTCCGTCGAAGCTCGGCGTGTATTGATCGTGTTCACATTGAACTGATGTTTCCACCCCCATTATATTCAATGCATTCTTTTCTTGTATTCTTTTCTTTTGTTCTTTATTTACTTTTTCTTTTATATATAGTTTAAAGGATTGTGGTAGTCAACTTTAATTCTGCAACGCCGTATTGAATGATTAGATCACTAATGCTCTTTCTTACACTCCCGATGTATACCAAAACCCGCCATTATAGTGGAGAAAAACAAAAAACAAAATATTAAGACCACCCTCAGGTAGAGAAAACTCACGTATACGCATTCGGTCTCCTCTTCACGAAAATGTGTGTGTTCATTAATGTGATGGCGTTCTCCCCGGGGGAGGGGGGTGGAAACTGGCGGCTCTCCCTCGTCCCGTTTCCCCTGACCCCCCCCTCCCCCGTTTCCTATTCCGGCTATTGTACGCGGCTGGCCTGCCCTCTACTCCCGACAGATAGCATCAACAACCATCGATCGTCACCCTACTGCTACGACTGCTGCTTCTGTCTCTGCTGCGTGGGCACTTCTTCCTTCTACCTCTACCGGTTGTCGTGTCCGATACTCGCTGCTGCTGTGCTGTTGCTGTACTATGTTGATGCTGCCGAGGCTCTCCTATGTTCCCATCGTCCTTTCCCCTGGAACCACCCCCCCTACTACTTCGACATTTCCTTTCCGTTCCGCCAAACTCCGACATTCGTACATTTTGACCTCTAGTACCAACAACCCTGATCGAGCCATCCACCCGCAGACCATCCACCATATATACATATACCTCCAAACCCGCTCGCTTTTGATCTAAACCAGGCCCCCCCTTTCCCTTCACAGCTGTCAGATTTTGTCCCCCTCAGAAACGGGTTTTATAGTTTCCGCGCACAGACTGACTAAAATCATCCTGTTGACCCTGATAGCTACACTGTAGCTGTAAGGGGAGTCGCCGACCTATATCCTTAATGAGGACACACAACTCGTAATGCGCGCGATCGGAGTATCACACACAGCTTGCAAAGATGAGTTTCGACGAAATCTTCGATCTCACAGCTGGAGTGTATTTTAATTTTTATAATATACATGTCAGACGGCAGCGGGGGGAAAACAGGGCGTATAATCGTACACTAGATAATAACGATGTGAAAAGTTGTACAGACAGTTATGTTAACACTGCGGTAGACCACACTACCAACATCTTACGCAGGGTATTTCGCGCCTCCGGCCGTTTGCATGATCGCCTGACAACCTCTACCAAACGAAGTAGCATATGCCTAACAAAGTAAAGTCACCCTCGCGTTCAATAGTGGTGACATCGCATGACCACATTACCTCGCCTGTTGTATTTGGCAATATGTATCTCTTATAATTAGCGATGTCAGAAAATAATGATGTCTACATGATTGTACCTATCGATTGAAATATTCTATCTTTCGATTCATGTACAAGAACAAGTTATGAAGCTTGTAACACGTTGTTTACTGCACCTAAGAACTGGGTTGCATACTACATGTAACATCAAACCTTCTAGAAAAATAAGCATTACCAGGCAGGTGATATAAAGGGGTGTCTTCTTGCTGCAACCGTCAGATTCGTCCCCTTCAAGGGTTTTTAGTTTCCGCGCATATATTTAAATGCTCGCCCCCCCCCCCCCCCCCCCCGATCCCTCTTGTTCAAACGCCTCACCTGAAATCAAAATCTACCAGAGTAGTAAACACTACCAGCCAGCTGATATCATCTCATTATCCATCTAGCCATCCATGCCGTAGCTCCAACTCATCTCCGCTCTTCCCCCCCCCCCCCCCCCCTTTGTTCCCCGCCCAGCTCGTTCAAACGCCCCACTTACAATCGAAATCGGCCAGAGTAATAAACACTTCTACGCAATTGATATCACTTCATTATCTTTCTAGCCATCCATGACGTAGCTTTCATTCATCCCCCCTCCCCCCCTCCAACGCCCCCTCCTTCTCCACACCCCGCACGATCGCCTAGACCCAGCACCGCGCGTATAGCAAGCCCCTACATACATGATTAATACGCGCGACCGGAGGATCACACACAATGTTGCGAAGATCAGTGTCGACCAAATCATTGATCTCATAGCTGGAGTGTATTTCAATATTATATGCGACCTAAACCTCTTGAAAACCCTTCCCCCCCCCCCCCCCCCCCTTTTTTTTTTCTTTTTCCCTCGCTTTCTCTTGCTCAAACGCCCCACCTAATATCGAAATCCATCAGAGTAATAAACACTTCCACGCCCTGGATATCGCCTCGTTATCTTTTTAGAGCCGTCCATGCCGCGGCTGCAATTCCCACCCACCCACGCCCCCAACGTCCCCTCCTTCCCCACCACCCGCACCATCGCCTAGACCTAGCGCCACGCGTATAGCAAACACCTACATCTATGCGACCTAAAACCCTCCCCCCCCGCCCCCCGCCCCCCCCGCCACATCCCCCCCCCCTCCCCCACAAAAAGGATTCATAGTTTCCACGCACAAATTGACCTGCCCAACCCGTCCCCTCCCCCCCCCTCCCCCCCTCCAGCCCCCCTTTTGATCAAAATCAGGCCCCCACGTCCTTCAAAACTCCGCCCTCCCCTCTCCGGATATTCGACTTACAGGATTCACTTGATAAACTGATGCATTTCCCTCCACAGCTGTCAGATTTTGTCCCCCTCAGAAACGGCTTTTATAGTTTCCGCGCACAGACTGCCTAACATCACCCTGTCGACCCTGATAGCTACACTGTAGCTGCAAGGGGAGTCGCCGACCTATAGACAAAACCCGTAATACGCGCGATCGGAGTATCGCACACAGCTTGCAAAGATGAGTTGCGACAAAATATTCGATCGCACAGCTGGAGTGTATTTTCATTTTTTTATAATATACATGTGATAGAGCAGTATTATATTGGAAGCTACAGCGGTAGTAGTAATGAAATTATGAAACAGATTCGACCGCGTATGATGTTGGATCTAGCTAAAAAATTCCCACCTGGCGCATGAATACCGCCACCAACCATTATAGTGGAGAAAAACAAAATATACAGCAGTATTAAATACTGCACGACGTACCAAAATTAAAAAAGCGAAACAACGGGACCCCTCCCATTAAGTGGAAAAGCTTGCCCACATACGAGTATTAATAGTTTTTTTTTTTTTTTTTTTAGTATTAATAGTATATACTGCAAGAATAGCAGCAACGAAGCTTGCAAAGGTGAGTATCGACCTTAAATTCGTCGAACTCAAAGCTGACGTCCTTAGAATTTTTTTGTAGGATATGCATTCAGCACAACCAGTGTCCGTGCCGTTGCCCCCTCCTTGTGATGTAGTGAGACGAGCTCTGTGCTCACCAACTACAAAATAGATACAGCTGTATTTCACGTGGTTTACGCATATTGCAATACGGGAGATTTGGCTACGCAATGCCGAAAGCAATGAATGCGGGGGCGGAACAAATGCAAGCCGGCCCGCGAGACATCGTCGATAGCTGTAGTAACTGCATCTGCATCTTGAGCATGACCAGGTGACCTCGCAGCGCGTCTCAGTTGACTTTGTCGGGCTCGAATGAGTGGCAGCTCTTATTTACTCGAGTAAAACTAACCCTAACCCAGGCCCGTTCCCGTGATTCTTCGTTGGGGTAAATATAGACGTTCCGTGCCGTTTCTGTTTTTTGGCGTTGTTCCAGAATATGACCAGCACGTTGTTGAATTACAGCGGGATACGGGAACGGGATGGAAGCAAGACCACCTGAATTGGCTTGTCACGGGCGGGTCTCACGTATGTTTACGATTACTGCTGTGGTGAAACTCAACCGAGAGGTGTGGGATTGCTGCTACTAAGCGCTCGTCGTGCAACTCCTTGCGTGGGAGTTGGACGCGAAAAATACCTACCTCTTGACCCCTTTAGTGTCCCGAAACCCCTCCCTATACTAACTTCAAGTAACTGTATCGCCCAGAAGGGTTTTCACTTGTATAGGCGTTAACTCACTTCCAACTCCTAATTTCTTCCTAGTCTAACCCCAAGTGTTTTGTCCCCATGTCGGGACCGCGGTGCTGAAAGGGTTGAGTTACGCCCGTTTTTGGGATCCCAAAAAAATCGATCAAAACCATCAAGATGCGCGGCCTTATCACATGGCTAGGAGTGTAAACGCGCAGCATGAAAAGGATCATGTGACGTGCAACACGCGTGTCGGGCAGTTCCTTGGATTGCAGTTTTTTTTTTTTTGTGATCTAACTACCCCTTTGAGACGCAGACGCAGCCGCTTTGCTTCGTGTCATGAACGCCGTAATCGTTATTTTTTTTCCCCGTCAACGTTTCCCCCGAAATACTGAAAGTACAGAGCCCCGAAACCCCTCCCTACACTGATTTCAAGCAAGTTGTCTTCACAAACGGGTTTCCAGTTGCAAAGGGGTGAAAAAGCTCGCAGCTCGCAGCGCTGCCCTATGCGTCGTGTGGGCGGTTTTTCCGTATTTTCGTCAAGTTTTTTTGTTCTTGTTTTTGTTTTTGTTTTCCTGTCATGTGGTTACCTCTTAACCGTTTTTGGGGGCTTTGAGAGAGGAGGGGAAAATTAAAATTCGCGAGTAAGCCTGACGATTGCGGCATCCTTCACACGAAGCAACCCGGGGTGCTTTATTATTTTATAGGTGACGATTTTTCCGGTCGAACTCCAATCAATGCAAGGAGCGCCTGTACGACGCGCGCACGGCTTGCACTGCCGTGTGCGCTGCATGCTCGCGCCATGGTAAGGAGGCGTTTGTACGCCGTTTTGTTGCTACGGTAGGGGTGCACCGTTACTTTTTTTTCTAATACTACTCATTTGTGGAGCTTAGACCTTTCTTAACCCAAACAGGGTTAGCTTCTGTTGCGGTTTTGACATGCCCCAACGAAAATGTAAGCGCATGTGTGTAGAATATTGACACCATCAACTCACTCTCGAGCTTGCGGGACCAGGTGTTGAGTCCCTGCAGCCATGGCCTCACAGCAGAAAGCGCTAGTGTTATCCCAGGCTTGGACGATGCCGGAGTATTCTCTTCCAGTGGCAGCAAAAATGCAGACGGGTTTTCACGGCTCATGGCCCAACCCGCGCGTCGGGTTTGGGTCAGGAGGCTTCCGAAACCTGGTGGATCCGAGACGCGTGCCACGATAAAGGTAGTAAAGTATACCACTTTTTGGCCAACACATTTTCTGAATGACGAGGGGCTTTCTTAATCCCTAACCCCTTTAGAACCCACAAACCCCGACCCATAGTAATTCCAAGTAAATTTCCCCCCGAAACGGGTTTCCAGTTGTAAAGGCGTTACAACCCTACATCATCGGAATGGCAGTATATACCTGGTAGCACTTTTTGGCCCAAAACAAATCTGAATGACGGGGGGCTTTGTTAGCATCTAACCCCTTCAGAACCCACCAACCCCGTCTCATACCAAGTCCAAGTAATCTGTCCCCCGAAAACGGGTTTCCAGTTGTAAAGGCGTTATAACCCCAAAATTATCGGACGGGCAGTTTATAGCACTTTTCGGCCCAAAACAAATCTGAATGAAGGAGGGCTTTCTTAACCCCCAACCCCTTTAGACCCCACCAACCCCGTCCCATACTAATTCCAAGTAATCTGTCCCCCGAAAACGGGTTTCCAGTTGTAAAGGCGCTACAACCCAAAATCATCGGAAGGGTAGTATACAGAACTGTTTGGCCAAAACATTTTCTGAATGACGGGGGGCCTTCTTAGCCGCTAATAACCCAAAATCATCGGGGAAAAATAAGTCGTGACTTTCAAAAAAGGTTATTTTGCGCGTTTGTTTATCGGGTTGCACTTTTCAGCTTTTGCTCAAAAACCAGTTTTTGGGTGAGGTATGGAGCTCCTCAAGCAACCGCCCTCAGGCCCCCCAAAAGGTACACCTATCTACCGTAGCTGTAGCATGCGTCTCCGGTCGGGTCCATCCCGGAAGTTTTTCCAAGTATTACGGGTCTTGTCGAGCCGCATCAATTTTGTTTTCAAAAATCTGGCGGGTCGAGTCGCACCGACCCGGCCCGACCCGGCTCGACCCGGTCCGACCCGCGAGAAGCGCGAGCGACCCGACCCGTGGATCGCCCTGCAGAAAAAACGTTATCCCGTTGAAAGGCGACGGTGGCATCGTGGGGGACGTTGTCCAGCCGCAAGGGCCGTTGGCTACCCCGAGTTGGGCTTCCATGTTCAGATGGGCCCCGAAGGAATTGCTGTCGTCAGCGCTTCCCCCTCCGTTTGTGCTACATGCCATGGCCATTAACCAGCCGCAGGGACAAATACACTCAAGAACGTTCGAGCAGGCCTCGATCTCTGAGACGATGTGTTCGCTCCCGGACTATCGTGGCGCAGGACTACTCGACTGCAGCAGTAAAGCTGTAAGCTTGTCTGAACTGGATCGGTGTTGCTTGCTTTTTTTTGGGCAGGGGGGGGGGTGAAGAGTGTTTCCCCCCCCCTCGTTTTCGATTCGATTTTGAAACCTGTAGGATTCCAGATTAACCCCTAACGTATTTGAATTTTGCCCTTATATGTCATATCATGGAATTTTCATTAGACTGACTTGACATCGCCCTGTTGACCCTGGTACAAGCTACACTGCTGTGGTTCCAAGGCGAGTCGCCGACCTATATATCCTTAATGAGGACACACACCCAGTAATACGTGCGATCGGAGTATCACACACAGCTTGCGAAGATGAGCTTCGACTGAGGACTCACACCCAGTAATACGTGCGATCGGAGTATCACACACAGCTTGCGAAGATGAGCTTCGACGAGATCTTGAATCTCACAGCTCCAGGAGTGTGTTTTTATTTTTTGTAACGTACAGGAAACAAGGTTCCCCTTCTCGGGGTGTGGTTGGCGTGAATTCTCGGGGGTGTCTTAACGCCTTCACAACTGGAAACCCTTTTTATTTTGCAAAAAATACTCGAGGTTTAGTAGTATTGGGAAGGATTTGGGGGCTTTAACGGGTTTCATAAGCAGGGCTTTTCACGGGTCATGACCCGACTCGCGGATCATGCCAGAGGAGGTTATCGAAACCTCGCGAGTCGAGTGGGTTCGGGTCAGGAGGTGTTCGAAATCTCACCGGACGGGGCGGGTCGGGGCATGTCAGAAGGTTTTCAAATCTCGTGGGTCGGGACGGATTTTACCCTTACGAAACCTGACCCGTGAAAAGCTCTGGTTATAAGTTGAAAATGGGTACAAAACTGGTGGGAAAAATCAGAGACGGAACAATTAGACACGTCCCTCGTAGCCGGGCAAGTAACACCGAGCAGCGCAAAGGAGTTGATGGCTTGGGCTACGACACCAGCGCCAACAGCGAGACAAGCAGTGACAACGACCGCGATAAGGAGGGCGAAGGGCACTTGTCGTGCATGGCCGCGGTTCGTCGGACCACGGCGGTTGACCCTCGCGTCCCTACACAATGCCGGGACGGAGCACGTCGAATTTTCGCCGACATCCCCACGGAATATTATCGGGACGGATGCACGTCGCGTTTTTGTGTTGTCGGCCAGGCAGACGTTGCTTGCACCAAGCGACTACTGCTACTGCTGTGGGAGACTATACATGACGTCTTGGGTGCAACCCTGCTACCCACTATTTGAATACTATTCATAATATGTTACGAAGTCTTTATTGCAGGCGATTCAGGAATAACGCGTCTTGAGTTTTAGTTGAGCATGCGTCGACGGCTGATGCTTTTTTTTTTTCAAGTTGATTGTTTCCGGGACTCAGGGAGACAACAGCAACAACACATCTTTTGCCTCGGCCTCTTGACTTCGTGTTGTGATCGCGCGCGCCCAGGGAAGTGCTGGTCCTGGTCCACAAGGGAAAGGGAGACTCCTGCGCTCCGGATTTCAGCGGACACGGGCTGGAAGGGTTCGGGCGTTACACGGATATGTACGCGCTCATCTCGGTCGACGCGGACCACGCAGATGAGGTGAAAAGAGTGCACACATCTGACAGATCAGATCCCGTTTGACGATCTGTGTGATTCAGGGCAGATAAATCGATGAATTATTTGATCTGCATAGCCCATACAGATCATGTTCGTCCCCTAACTATCTGGTTCTCCGGCGCAATGGTTGTTGGTCCGTAGCGGAGGTTATGCATGTGGACAGAGGTTGACTTTTTTTGAGCCCCCGAGCCCCTCGCTATGCTAAGACCAAGTAATTTTGTCCCCCAAAAACGGGTTTGCAGTTGTAACCGCACTGACTGCTGCGCTGCTTTGATGGACTGCTCTGGGATTTTGAGGGTCGGGACGGAGCAAGAGACGTTTTTGTTTGGTTCTACGTTTTTTTCAAAGGTTCGGTCAGCTTCATTTCTCTGAAACCGAGGCCGCACGGCGGTAGACCCCTCTTTACCCCCCTAGCGTATGTGGTAGCCTATACCCCCCCCCCCCCCCTCCGGAATTGTTTTCAGGGCTGATTTACTCCAAATCGGGGGGGGGGGGGGGGCGGGGCCGGGCGGGGCCGGGGGGGGGGGGGGGGGGGGGGGGGGGGCACAGACAAGAAAAATGGCGACGTTTGGAAGAGCTTGTGGAGATCTTGTGTTTTTTTTTGTCCATAGGCGCGTCGCTCGGCGTTTGGACTCTTGCCGGTCGCCGAGAAGATCGGCATTAAAGTTGAACTTGGTCCGAGAGCTTTGTGATGTACGGTTGTCATACACGGTTCTGGTGAAAATGCCCCGGGTATGGTTGGATGCCAAAAAAAATGAAAATACGCTTCGACTGCTGTAAGATGGAAAGTTAAATTATCAACACTCATGCAAGCTGCGTGTGCATGTCGCCTGTTTTTTTCTTTGGTCCACGCGTTGGGTTCAGCGCTCGTCCTTGTCTCGTCGACTTGCGCGGAACGTGTGCGCTTCCAGAGTACTAATAATTGGGCGGTTTTACGGTACAGAAGTAGTGTAGCCCCTTGGCTGAAGGCCTAGACGAGTCTGGCCCCCCGACGTCAAGAACCGCTCCGTGTACTTGTAGGGTATCGACCTGTTGAGAGCTACACCCGTACGTTTTTGGGAACACAGTACTTTTTTTTTGTGAAATTGGGGTGGGATGTGACCTGTTAAGTTCGGGTTCGCGATATCCCCACTCAATCATAGAAGAGCATAATGCTCTTGTGCATAATGCCTTCTCAACACGGGCGAACGATGGGTACTGGACCAGCGTTTATCGTGTCATTAAAAATAGTGTTGGCTCAGGCCTGTTGTTTTCTTGTTTGTGTAAACCCTCGTTGACATGATCGGGTGACGGGGTCTGGTGGCTAAACTGAACTCCGGCTCAGCTCGGCCGAGTGATCCCAAGCAAGCGCTTAGTAGTGTGCTGATGAAGTGTCACTAACCGAGGCCTGTTTATCTCCATGAAACGTCATCGAAACAACCCGTAAATCGGTCAACCTCGCAGCTAACGTATTTCGAAATGATTTTTGTTAAATGACTCGATTACAGGATCTGCTGGCCAAGCTTGACGTGGACCCGGCTGTCCTTGACAACCCGGCCACGTGCCCGGCCCTCTCGGTCATCGCACGCCGCTCCCCCGTCGCCGATCCTAGACCGGCACGACCAAGCAAGGACACGAGGTGAAAAAAACATATGAGACGAACGAAAGTCGGGACGAGATATGTTGGTGTCGATGTTGGCAGTGGTGTTGGTGTTGGAAGTGTTGGTGTTGGTGTTGGTGGGTGTGTCGGTGTCGGTGATGGTGTTGTGGTTACGTGTACATGGCCGCGCCGGGAGCGCACCGACCAAGCGAGGACTCGAGCTTAAAAACATGAAGCGAAATAAAAGTCCGACGAGATCCCTCTCCAATATTTTTGTTGAGGCTCGATAACCTTTAACACCCCCCTTGGTTTTGGGTGACAACATGAAACGGAATTCGGGCGATATCGACCATACCCCGCGCACGGTTGTTGATATATTCGAGGATCAATGTACCTCGGGCATCCTTCTGCGTTCTGGGATGTTGCAAATATGTGCGGGGGGTGGTAACCGGTGACAGAAGCCTCCGTGTACTTGTTAACTTGCTTACACATGGACGCTCACCGGAGCTATCAGGGCAACGATACTCGGAATGGTCCCCAGAATGGTCACTGCAACGGTATTCGGAAGGATCATCGTAACGGTCTGCACGCCCGGAAGGGTCTAATGTCTTGTTAGTTGTTTGCTCGCACAGTCCTCCCCCCCCCCCCTCCTCCTCCCCCCGTTCTTCCATAGCGTCACTGGAACGGTATTCGGAACGATCATCGTAACGGTCTGCACGCCCGGAACGGTCTAATGTCTTGATAGTTGTTCGCTCGCACTTTCCCCCTCCCCCCCCCCCCCTCCTCCTCCCCCCGTTCTCCCATAGAATTACGTCTGATTTTGTACGGTACCGGAGCCGTCACTGGAGCGGTATTCGAAACGATCATCGTAACGGTCTGCACGCCCGGAAGGGTCGAATGTAATGGTAGTTGTTTGCTCGCACAGTCCCCCTTCCCCCCCACTCCTCCTCCTCCCGTTCTTCCACAGCGTCACTGGAACGGTATTCGGAACGATCATCGCAACGGTCCGCACGCCCGGAACGGTCTAATGCTTTGATAGTTGTTTGCTCGCACAGTCCCCCCTCCCCCCCCCCATCCTCCTGCCCCCGTTCTCCCATAGAATCACGTCTGATTTTGTACGGTACCGGAGCCGTCACTGAAACGGTATTCGGAACGATTATCGTAACGGTCTGCACGCCCGGAACGGTCTTATGTGTTGATAGTTGTTTGCTCGCACAGCCCCCCCCCCCCCCCCTCCCCCTCCTCCTGCTCCCGTTCTCCCATAGCGTCACTGGAACGGTATTCGGAACGATCATCGTAACGGTCTGCACGCCCGGAACGGTCTAATGTCTTGATAGTTGTTTGCTCGCACAGTCCCCCCGCCCCCCTCATCCTCCTGCCCCCGTTCTCCCATAGAATCACGTCTGATTTTGTCATGTTCCCTCTTCCGTGTCGTTTTTCTTGGGTTATTTTAGGACCTTCTGGTTCCTTATGGTATGTTTTTGGGGGTTGGCGATGTCAGCGGACTGTTGGATTCTACGCTCCCCGTTGATGAGGTCGCGGCAGGTTTGCAGTCACGTCCAATTCTGTAACTACCGGTAATCTGTTGCCTCATTTTCCATTTTGGATCGCGCCCACTTTGGTGTTTTTTGTTTTGTTTTGCCTCTTGCTCGCCGGTTCTTTTTTGGACGTTTTGGATTTTTTTAGCAAGACCGGTGGATTCCATCTACCCGTGATGAAGCTGCAGCAGGTGTCTGTGGGCGTGGTGAACGAGGTGGGCTACCCTCTGGACATACACTACCAGTGGTGGGACAACCCCATCAAGCCTACGCACATCAGAACGTGAGTTTTTGCCGTACGCCTGCATGTCCTATAGAAACCCCCTTTAGGGTGAAGAAATAAGTACATCCAAGATGCACGACATGATATATCCCATTCGTACTGCTGCTGCGCACTGATGGGAGACGGTGGATAACATGGCACTTGCGAGGTCTTTGGTCGCTCCGCCCAGGCTCATGAAGGGTTAACGAGTTGGGCTACCGTTTGGACATGCAACAGACGCATGCTAAACGGTGGAGGTGCGCCATTGTGTTTCTGCGGTTCCCCACTTGAGTACTTTTTAAAGACGCCTGCTACGATAGAGGTGTTAAGGTATACCGTTTTTTGGCTGACATGGCTTCTGAATGACGGGGCTCCTCAACAACCCGAAATCGTCGGGAATACACCATATTAAGGTACACCGTTTTTTGGCTGAAATGGTTTCTGAATGACGGGGCAGGCTCCTTATTAACCCAAAATCGTCGGGAATAGAGGTATTGAGGTATACCGTTTTTTGGCTGAAATGGTTTCTGAATGACGGGGCTTCTTAACAACCAGAAATCGTCGGGAAAAAACGCCATTTTTTTTTGCATGATTCTTGTCGTGTACCGTGGCTATAGCGGTTTTACTCCTTCGCAGCGCAGCCTGGCAGCTGGGCACGGAGAGTTGGATATTGAGCCATGCGGTCGCTGTCGTGTCATGTGATTTATACGTGGAGTGTCGGAGTGTTGTACATACCAGATACATATCACAGCTTTTCCCGGGGTCTGAAACAATCGTGCTAGCTCGTTGAATATGACGTGTTGAATGCTTCTTCTTTCCTCTTTTCCCCCCGGATCACAACCGGTCATGTTCCCGCTCTTGTACCGTCCCAGCCTGGCAGCTGGTACCGAGAACTGGATGCTGAGCTACAAGACCACCATCCTTGTCGCGCTGAACAAGGAGACCCAGGAAGAGGTGGGGCGCCACTTGGTGACCGGTCACGGGCTGTTCACGGTAGCTGAAAGGGAGTGCACCGCCGAGACGTGCGGAACTTCGGAGGGGGCTGAGACGCCGGTGAGGGATTGAGTGGGTCCCCTTTCGAGATGGGAGCACCGTTTCGTAGTCACGCGGGGGAGGAGTTGGGGAGGGGGGGGGGGGGGTTATCATTTTGTGGCTTGTCGTAACCCTTTTACTGCCGGAAAAATGACCCCCCAGTAATTTCAAGTGAGTTGTCCCCAGAAACGTGGCTGCGCTTGTAAGGGGGCTAAGGCTAAGTCAATTGACGATTAACCACGCATCTTTTTCAATCGAAACCGAGGAGGGGGGGGGCGTTCTCGTTTGTTGCTTGCCTTGGTCGTTTGGCCATTGACCATGCACCCTTTTGGAGACGGAGCATTGGGCGGGGAAGGGGGGGGGCGGGGGGCGGGGGGGAAGGTTGCTCTTAATTTTTTGGTGATATGGATTGGTGGTTTCCGCCCCTTAGCCTCTCATTTCGGATTTTGTGGTTTGTGAGCGATGGGTGAATCCTTTGCATGTGCGAACGGGGGACCCGAGTCGGTTGAAGTATCGTATCGACGCGTTCGAAAAAACAAATCGGATTCGGAACAGCGAGAAAATGCCAAGTACAATAAGTAAATGTTTATAGTAGATTTACGTGAAGAAATTGAAAACGGAGGCTAAAAATGGTAGTACCTTTCACTTTTCTTTCATCTTCTTCTTATTCTTTTCCTTTGTTTTCTTTTGTCTTGCGTGGGCGCAGAGCGACCGCGCGTCGATACAGGCCAGGAAGCAGATGGACGACGGGCGGCTGGTGAACAACAAGAGGCAACCGGAGGGGCTACCGCGGTTCACCGCTGTGGGCTTCAAGAAGACGAGGGTCCCCGATGACGTGTGGGATCTCGTCAAGACCTACTACGAAGAGAATAAGTGAGGACATTCGAAATATACTTTTTTATGTTGTCTAATTTTCTTTTTTTTTTTTCTCCCTTTTTATTTTTTCTTTTCTTTGGTGAGATTTAAGATCACCGTCCCCGATGACGTGTGGGGACAAGATCTACCACGACGAGACTTTTTTTTTTTTCTTTCGTTCTCAAGACCGGAAACCCCGTTTGGGGGGACACATTTGCTAATTGCTTGGAGTTCGTGTAGAGAATTTTTGGGGCTCGAAGGGTTCACAACCTTTCTACGTATATATACATATATACAGCAGGGGTTCCCCGATAAGGCGGTCTGAGTAAGGTGATATCCCGATATAAGGCGGTCAAAATCGCTTGGCGCGACTGAGAAATTGCGTTCTTCGCCTGGATTGAATAAGGCGGCTTCCCCCGATCAGGCGGTCGTTTCCCGACAAGACGGTCGTTCCCCGACAAGGCGGTCTGAGTAATGCCGGTATACCGATATAAGGCGGTCAGAATCGCATGGCGCGACTGAGAGATGGTGCTCTTGACCTGGATTGAATAAGGTGGCTTCCCCCTACAAGGCTGTCGTTCCCCAATAAGGCGGTCTGAGTAATGCGGTATCCCGATATACGGCGGTCAGAATCGCTTGGGGCGACTGAGAAATTTCACTCATAACCTGGGTTGAATAGTGCGGCTTCCCTCTACAAGGCGGTCATATTGCTCTGCCATACCACCGTATTACTGGGAGACCCCTACTGCATTTACCTAAGCATACTTACACTTGTCTACTATACTAATCTGATCTGTACTTGCCTGTATCTGCCTAAACTTACGTCGTACGCATATTGCTTTGTTTTTGGCAGGTCATTGATGTGTGGTGCGCCCCCCCTCCCCGCCCCCCGCCACCCTTGACGGATGCATGATTTGCTCCAGCGTCCGTCTGAGATCTACGTGAACCACTGTGTGTACCACTTTTTTTCTTCTTTTTTCCCTGGGATATTCTTCCACTCCGGAGGTACTGCTGTGGTTTGTTTTATTGTTGCCCTGGGATATTCTTCCTCTCCGGAGGTACTGGAGCTTTGTCCTGTGACCGCGAACTTGATTGTTATGCGAGTAAATGTGAGAACGACCCTGCCGTGAATGTTTTTGCTGAACGACGATCGTTTTGCGTTGGCAGGGATTCGCCTAAGAAGGAGAAGTGGGGCAAGAACAACGTCTTCACCAACAACGTGGAGGCGCCGAGTTACATGGTCAACCTGCCCGAGAACGGAAAGCTGAAGGAGCAGATCTTCGAGGGCCTGAGGCCCATTCTCGAGGAGTGGTCGGGGGTGAGGCTAACAATCTGACCAGAAAAAGACGACGCAGACAGATGTAGGCGTAGGGCTGGGGAGAAATGTAGACATGAAGACACGCGAAAAGATAAGACACGGACATGGAGAAGGATGGGTGCATGTCTGGATGTGAGCTTCAGTCGTGTCGATGCCCACCCTCGCGAGAGTTTCTCCTTCCGAAACGGTATGTTGATGGCGTGAAGCGTGCCTGCACAGCGCCAGCAAAATAATGACCTTTCGATCACCCGTCATGGGGAGGTGGGTTTGCTGCTGTTGCTGTTGTGCTTGTTGCTTACGGCACCGTCTGGTACCTTTCGGCAGTGCGGCGCCGGCGTTATGCGTGGGTGGGGTTATTTGTGAATTCCCGTTGTGCTGCGTTTAGTTGTGTTGGTTTGGAGTCGTCCCGCTCTATAGGGTTGCAGCATATTCTAAGCATGTTCTGAGCTCCTAGCGCGGGGAAGGAGGTCAACATCTCACCCCCCGAATCATGACTTGGAAGGCATTCGTTCGTTCGCGCAACACGGCCTACACTTGTTCTATGCGCTTGTCCTTGAAACAAACACAGTGATATACTTTAAAGTATGTGTATCATTATGCTAGCCGATAGTTCCAAATTTTTGAGGAGCTCACCCGGTCAGAGGTATACCTTTTTTTGGCGCACAAAAGTGCGAATTGTACCGTGGGATGAGTGTAGTTTAGTCTAGACGCTGTAAGAGGTCGGCAATTTCGGCAGCGAGAAAACTTGTGTGTTTTTGCAAAAATTGCACGCGTCCGGCGGATCACATAATCATCCTCACTTGATGATCCGCAGTAGACATTTCAAGGGAAGATCTGTGTGCTTTAGCTCATGTTGCTGGGTGGGAGCCGTGCGATCTGCATGGTCTAGCTCATATTTCCAGGGTTGGATGTGTACTCCAAATGGACCACGCAACATGTCATAACGGCAGCGATAGGATCTATGATAGATGATCTAGATCTAGATCGTGATCTTGCACGGGAGAGCGAAACAAGTGATATGCTCGTCGTGGCGCCATGTGCTATATATATGATCAAGAACCTTTTTGGTCGATCTCACAGCTGAAGGTCATTTTTTTTTTTTTTTTTTTTTTTTTTTAATATAGATGTATATTTTACGGTACGCGTATCCGACTTCCTCGCTCCGTTTTGTACTATTTACGGGGGACCATAGTAAATAGGACCAAATATTGTTAGTCAAAATAGGGAAATATATTGGTTTTTGTGTGTACCGTAGGTCCTATTTACTATGGTCCCCCGTATTAGTTACCGTGCTGTGCGCTCATCGGACTCCCCGCTCCATTTTGTACTGGTTACCTTGCTGTGCGCTTGTCCGACTCCCCCGCTCTGTTTTGTGTTGTGTACGTGACCCGCTATGCTACCTGTTTCAGGTTGAGCTGGTGCAGACCGCGTGCTACGGGGTCCGCGTGTACACCAACACCAGCTGGTTGGCGAACCACGTGGACACGCGCGCCACGCACGCCGTGTCGGTCATCATGCAGGTCGACCAGGTGAGCGCGGCAAAAGGTGCTGGGGGGGAATGATATTTTTTTATTTTTTTATTTATTTATTTATTTTTTGGTTGGGGGTTTGGTTGTACTTGCTTAATTCAGTAGTCTCGAGATTCGGGGGGTTGGTTGTACTTGCTTAATTCAGTAGTCTCGAGATTCGGGGAAAGAACTGTTTACGACCAACGGCAGGCGATGAACGAGAGCGCAAAAATCGCCAACATGTCGACCGTCAACGTTTTGACCGCTGCCTTTTTTTTCTTTGTTTTTCGTTATTTGTGGGTTTTGTTATTTTGTTATTTTTGTTGTTTTTGTGCGTTTTCGCGGCCTCCCCGTCTTTCGTGTCTTTTTTGGTTTCTTGTTGTTCCGGCGAAGATATCAGACGGGCAGGGCAGGCAGGCGATTGAATTTGCTGCTGATGTTGAACCTCACAAGATCCGTAGGACAAACGAGTGGCCGGGGTATCACGCAGCTTGCAAATATGAGTATCGACCCTAATTTGTCGAACTCACAGCCAGCATATGTAGAAGCTTTTTTAGAAGAGCGCCAGTCGTGGACATGTCAACCGTTCCCGTGTTACCGATCCGCGGTTTTTAGAGCGCCAGTCGTGGACATGTCAACCGTTCCCGTGTTACCGATCCGCGGTTGTTGTTGTTGTTGTTGTTGTTGTCGTCGTTGTTGTTTTCCCCTGAATTTTCGCGATGTCCCATTTTCATGCGTGTTTTTGTCCACGCTTTTTCTTCCAGCGCATACCACAGACCTTCCCGTGGGTCAGATCTCGGGGAGTGAAATGATCAAATTGGTGTTGCGGGGGCGGGCATGTTCCATCCTCGCGCGTCAACAGTAAATGCCTACCTGGTGTTCGCTTTGTGCGAGTTACGAGTAGGCAAGTCCCTTCCACCATTCCTTGGTGATAAGCGTCACCCCCCCCCGCTTGATCAGGATGGGTGGTCAATAGTCAAATAGCCGAGGCAAGCAACACATGAGCCCCCCCCCCCCCCCCCCCCCCTGTATCTCAAAACGTAATGAGCGGCCAAATGTTGGAGGTGTAACGAGCGGCCGGTGTATCATGCAGCTAGCTCAGATAAGTATCGACACTTGAATGCCGAACTCACTGCTGACGCTATTTATAATACCTGGTACCAGGTATGATTTATGTTGGAGGTATATATTTTACTTGTAGGAGCAGCAGCAACGATGTTCCGTCTCAAAAGGGATGCCTGGTCAATAGTCAAATGACTACCAGGTAAGGCACGCAACAAACGAGTACGCCCCCTCTTGCCCGTGCTCGCCTCGACCTCGCTGTGCGCGGATCAGGATGTGGACGAAGACTGGCCGTTGATGATTTACGACCACGCGGGCAACGACTACAACATCACCATGAAGCCTCGAGACTTGGTCCTGTACGAGAGCGCGACGTGCGTGCACGGGCGACCATCCACCTTCTACGGGAAGTACTACGCCAACGCCTTCGTTCACTACAAACCCAAGGACCCCGAGAAGTGGTCCAAGTACGTAACATAAAGTCAACAAAAATAATAACAGGTGATAGACGGCCGGCTAATGTTAAGGCCTCGGGTGGAGCCCCCATGTATGTGTAGCGCAGCGCCTGCACCCGCAGTCTTGCAGCGCAACGGCAGCAACACCTGACTGATGCTCGCCTTTTCCCCGGCCGTTTTCTTTTCTTCTTTAAAAAATGCCACCGAAACACACGGCGGAGCCCACGACCGCCCCTGCCAACCTCGACCCCCCCCCCCCCCCCCCCCACAAGGGCTGCGGTTAAGGGTTAGGGTTGTCGGGGGCGGCGTGGGTCTGGCCGGCGAGCAAGAGTAAAATCGACCAGGTTGTGCTGCACGAATGTGGCTGTAGCGCGGTGCCACGCTGCACGAATGCGGATGCAGCGCCGCGCGCCGCATTTGCTGCACAGCATAGGGGCTCCTGACCTCCGGACTGTGAGGGGAGGGCGCGGGGAGTCCATTGTTTGTTTTTGTTTTGGTCTTTCCGGAATCGTAATCCATGGGTTGATGTCCCTGAGCGTACGGGGGCTGCGAGGAGGTCGTTTTTTTTTTCCTGAGGCCTGGGGTCCAGGTGTTCGTTCAAGCCTTTGATTGTGTTCCCAGGCCTGTGTTAGTTGCGGTTCTTCTTATTGGGGAGCGGGCACGTCGATGTAGTGTGAAGTGCTGTATTGGGGTATTCATGTAGTGGCTGGCTGCGGTTGTGTCTTGGAACGATTGGTGGCCTGGAGAAGAAACGGAACGAAGTGGGCGCTTGGCCGATTCGGTGCAGTAGGGTGGGCTGTTGCGGGGACATTTTCTTGAGGAGGTCCTGCTATTTTTTTTTGGCCATTTTGTTTTGGTGAGTTTTGGCTAGCTCTTGTTTTGACGCTGCCGCCTGCGGGTGGGCGGGCATCCATACATCGCCTTGCGTGAGCAGGGCGTTGACGGGGTCGTACGCGAGTGAGTGCGCAGGTTTGTCCGGAACTTTCGGCAGTATCCCACGCCCTCTCGATGAACGGCAGAAGCCTCTCAACCCGGGACATGGACTACACGTGCAATTTTTTCAGGGGTTTTCAAGGGTCGGGTCAGCTCTCGCGGGTCGGGTCGAGTCAGGGTCACCCGACCCGACCCGGCCCGTCATATTTCGAATACCTGACCGGACCCGACTCGATTCGACCCAGGAGATTTTGGAAACCCTCCTGACCTGACCCGCGCGTCAGTTCGGGACCTGTGAAAGCCCGTGGAACTGTGGCTTATCCCCAAGTATTAGTCTAATATTAATAGTTGGATTACGTAGTGGGCTGGAGTGTGGGTCACTCGCACGTTGTGTGTTGGATCCTAGGCGTTGATGGGGTCCCTGCCCCTGCTTTGCGAAGGGCAGCCCGATGTTGGACTATACTATTAACATTAATAGTACTGCACATGGTCTCGTTTTTGTTGAGGTGTTTTTTTGCCTGCGCCGCGCGTATTCCCCCTCTTTTGACGTTAATTTTCCTTTTCTACGAGGACTGGAAACATGTTTTTCTATTTGGGGTACCAAGTAGAAGATGGTTTTTTCTTCTTTGGCCTTGTCCGTTGTGGGTTGTTTTTTTCTAGTGCTAATCGTCGTGTGTTTGCCCTCCCTGGGTTGTTGTGGATCGACCCGTAGCCATGAACAAGTTGAAGCATCCGATGTACATCATGTACCATGCATCCACGCAAGCGTTTTCGAATCGGGAACATGTACCGCGCATTTCTAAAAAAGCAGCCGTTTTCGGTTCGGGCGCCGCGGTGAAAGGTATGTATGTACAGGGAGGGCACAGTTGCATAAAGTTGTGCTGTTCTTCACTCTGGCGGTGGCGAAAGAACGAAATAATGACCCAGGGCGAGACGGAAATTCGACAGCGGTACGTGGACCTGGGGGATTGTTCAATTATTTGTATATCTGCATGTTGCCCATGTGTAGTCGTATATTTAGTAGTCGTCAGGGGCGTCGGTCTGGCGAAAGTTGTCGCTGGGACAAAACGGACCAATAATAGTGAGATTTTTTTCCACCAAGCAAGAACGATTCAGATTTCTGTCCGCGATCAAGGCAGTTTTTTTGTACATGTGCTTTTGGGCCACAGGAGTGACAACAGCACAAGCAGCCTCGAAATAGGCCGGGGTGTCGCTTATCGAAAAACCCAGCGACATCAGCTGCGATTAAGCGCAGCGAAGAGACGTGCAACCAGCAACAACGCTCCAGCTGTGGTAACAAAGCGCAGCGAAGAGACGTGCAGCGCACGCCCTTCAGCGTGCGCTGCAGCAGTTGGGCATGTTGGGCGGTCGTACGAGCAATCAGTCGCCATTGTTTTTGCTTTGTTGCTGCTACACAATGCGCAGAATGGGTATGGATCGAAATCGCCCTTCGACAAAATCCAGGGGATCCGTGTATCTTCAACGAATGAAAATTCCCGGGCGTGTGGTCCGCCGACTGACGCGTGCTACAATTGATAGGGGTACGTTATAATAGTACCTCTTTTTGGCCGAACATACTTCGGACTGACGGGGGCTCGTACAACACTCGTGATACGCTTACGGGTACAGATAGCACCTTCTATTGGCCAAAAATAATTTCGACTGGTGGGCCTCCTACAAAGACGCGTGCTACGCTTATGGGTACAGATAAGTACCTTTTTTTGGCGAAAATAGTAGTGACTGCATGGGGCTCCGACAAAGACGCGTGCTACGATAGGGAATACATATAGTACCTTTTTTTGGCCAAAATGGTATTGACTGATGGGGCTCCCACAAAAACGCGTGCTACGATAGGGGGTACAGATAGTACCTTTTTTTGGCCAAAATAGTTCTGACTGACGGTGCTCCTACAAGACACGTGCTACCATAGAGGTAAAGATGGTACCTTTTATTGCGAAAAGTTCTGACTGACGGGCCTCCTACGAGACGCGTGCTACCATAGGGGTACAAGTAGTACCTTTTTTTGTCCGAAATATTTGGGACTGATGGGGCTCCTATTCCTACAAGACATGTGCTACAGTAGGGGTACAGATAGTAACCTTTTTGGAGCCGAAATAGTTATGACTGACGTGCTCAGCATGCCTAGAAACGACTTAGGCAGGGGAACTTTCCAGGAAGGCTCAATTTCCTAGGAATTTTTTCAGGAAAATTATTTCTCAATACTAGTGTGAGGAGGTAACGTCATGGTCCGCAGTTCGTAGATCCCAGATTTCTTATAACCCCAAAAAACACCGGCATTCCTTTCCTATTTCTCTTGTTTCTTATTTTGGCGCCCTGTACTCCATAGGCAAATCAAACCGATTTCGTCGTCATCATCGCGCTTCGGCTCCTTGTTGGGCAAAAGCTCTTCCCGACACGCCCCGCCTCAGCTCGACCAGGCCCGCTGCCGCTTCTTGCGGAACAATCTCTTCCAATTTCACTTCTCGAAATCTCAACTGGGGCAAAGATTGACCGAGCGCTAGCAATTCCGACCCGGGGTTCGGGTCTCGTATGACCCCCGCCGCTTGCCCCGAACGGGAGCACGCCGACGGCGGACCCCTTGCCACACACGCGGCGTAACCGTTCGGGAACGGGAACACCTGGAACGACCAATCCGTTTGAAGTATTCCGTCGACCTTCGCAGAAGATAAGGCACGCGAAACAATCGTTTGGGGGCACAGCAAAGAAGGCCATGGTTGGAAACGAACAAAAATAATTCATTGTTATTGGGCAGAAAATAGGCTCGGAAAAGTTCTATCCTACGGTGCGATAGGTAAGCGGTGCGGCAGATTCCAAGATTTTTCTGAGCTCCCATCACGAGGAAGGAGCTCGATATCTCACCCCCGAAACACGCCTTCGAACGCATTCGTTCGTTCGCGCAACGTGACCGACACTTGTTGTTCTAAGCGCTATCGTCATTTTACAACAAGGATACTCGTAAAACTACCATGCTGCCCACCGACAAAGTCCCACACGTGAGGACTCAACCGGTCAAAAACGTTTTGCCCCCCCCCAAAAAGTGCAATCCGTACCGCGGGACGACCCCTCGGAAGGAATGCGTGGTCAACGGTCAAGCAGCTAAGACAAGCAACAAAAAAGAAGTACACGCCTACCCCACCCCACCCCACCCCACCCCCCACCCCACCCCCACCCCACCCCACCCCACCCCACCCCACCCCACCCCACCCCACTTCACCCCACCCCACCCCACCCCACCCCACCTCACCCCACCCCACCCCACCCCACCCCACCCCACCCCACCCCGCCCCACCCCCAAGATCCACGTTGCAGGATTAAGACGGACAGCTTTCTTTACCTCTAGCGTCGCACAAGCTGTATCCCCGCAGACCCTCGCCGGTCGATGAACACCCGACGTGCCCCCCCGTCCCGGTATTGAAGGGACTCTAGGCCCTACGGCTCAAAGGACCACGGACTTTCATGATAAGATGGTTGAGCCATCCCACGCTAGGCTAGGCTAGGGGTGCAGCAGATTCTAAAGAATTTGCTGAGAGCTCCCAACACGAGGAGCTAGCTCAATATCTCACGTCGACCCGAAGCATGACCTGGAAGGCATTCGTTCGCGCAACCCGACCAACGTTTCCACGCGCTAGTCCTCAAAACAAACATGTACCAGGTATACCCGTAAAGTCATAATACTGACCGGTAGTTCCGCGCTTGCGAAGCTCAACCCGCGTTATTAGTAATGTTTGACTGATTCTACAATAGCCCCCTCGAAAACCCGCGATATTCTTCAACGAACGTTTCACGGCTGCTCGACACAAGGAAACATACCGTTGAAAAAAAAAAGGGTACCCACATACTTTTCCTGTGTGCAAAAGGTCTATCGATGGATGACGTCGGCGTGTCGAGGGATACCGCATCTCGGGAGATACAACCGGGAGCTGGTTTTGAAACCGCCGATTTCGTTCAAGAAAAAGTTGGGGGGGGCTACCGTAGAACGACTCGTTTGACCCCCCCAAAAAGCGGATCCCCTGCCGCGGGACCATTCCTCGCACCATTCCTCGGAAGGGTCACGTGGTCAATGGCCAAAGTGGCATGTAAGAATAAGAAGGTCCCCACCCCACCCCGCCCCGCCCCGCCCCGCCCCCAAGACCCACGTTGCAGGATCAGGACCGCGTTTATCTCTAGCGTCGCACAGCACATCCCGCAGACACTACCTGGTCGGTGAAAAACCGACGTGCCCCATCCCGGCATGTTAGGAACGCTAGGGTCTACTAGGTATGGCTCTACGACCCAAGGCCATTGTTCATGATACTATACGACGATTAACCCCCCCCCCCCCCCCCCCCCCACGCGCGCGCCCTCCCCGAGGCCCATGTTGCAGGACAACAGCTTACCTCCACCTTGGCAGCACCCACCCCACATACGCACCCAACGCGGTCCTCCTGTCCCCAACCATCGCCATCTGTGTCTGGTTTGCTCCTGCCACTACCGCACCCTTCGCCGACCCGCTCACCCGCGCCGGAGTTACCCCCCCCGCTTCGCAACCGCGCGGCACCGGAGCCCCCACCGCGTTTCAACCACTCGGAGGCGGCGACAGCGGCAGTTGCGGTTGCTGTCGGTGTGATGGGTCTCCGCGGGCAGGAACAGCACCGTCGCAGTCGACTCTCAGTCCCAGTGTCATCGTCGCTGTCCTCTTCTGGCGAGGAGAAGGAGGAGGAGGAGCAGCAGTTCAGCCAGTCGCCCTCGAGGAACGAGATCCGGCGCAAGTCGTAACCCAACCCCTGTCCGATCGCTTTTACGAAAGCCTCCTTCAAGCCCCAGTGAAGGTAGAACCGGCGTAACTTTAGTTCGTCATCTTCAGGCCTGATGAGGTGTTACACAGAAGCAGTATCAACAGGCGAAGATGTTAAACACGGCACACGCTACGACAGAGGTGCACGTTGTTTTTCGCCTCCCGAGGGTGGCGGCTTTGAGGGAGGGCACCTTACCGCTTTTTCGACAACATGGTTGACATACTCTTTCAATTGTGTATACCCTAACCCTAACCCTTTCCCTAACCCAATGAAACGCAACCAACCAACCATTGTATCATAGGGTGACACCCCCTTCGTCTCGTACACAGTGCGCGTCAACCATAGTCTCGAATAAGTGGTGAGCTCTACTGGCTTGAGGAGCTCCGAAACTCAACTCACAAGCTGATTTTGAGTGAATTGAAAGTTGCAGCCCGGTGCACAAGCCCACGGCCGAAGTACACACACAAAAAAAAAAAAGACAAAACAAGAAAGACATCATTCCGACGATTTTGGGTTAATTCACGCCTTTACAGCTGGAAACCCTTTTTGGGGAAAAGTGGAGGATTATTTAGCAGATTCTGGAACAGAACGATCAATAATTCGTTGTTTGTGTTGGCCTGAAGGATGAAAAACGTAAAAAATTCTAGGATAGATGATGATAAGAAATATTGCATAGCTCCGAGGAGACAATCAAATCAAACCGAACGTCCATAAGCCTGAGGGGTCCAAGGCAGGTCGTTGGGTTCACGTAATGGATGATGTGAGTCCAGGTATTGGGCAAACGATAATGAATGGAGAAAAGAGCCCCATGAGATCATTCTCCTCAGAGCTAACTTTCAGAGCTCGCGAAGCACAGGAGTCTCACGCAAAAGGCGCGAGACCTCAGCTGACCATCTAACGTCGTAATCGAGAAGACGTTACAGTCTGGTGACTGCACGCCAATCTACCTGGAATCGCCGTAGTTTCTCTTCTCGGTCCGGCGCTCTGGCCATCTGGGGTCCAGAGCTATCTTCGGGTGGGTGCACGAGCAAATACCTACGGTAAGAATGGTGTCTAGGTCCCATCGGGTTAGCGGGCTGAGAACTGTCAACTAATCGGTAAGAACGAGATGTGGAGGGGGCCGCGGGGAGACGCATGATTAATATTGAAACCGCCGAAAAGGTAGGAAGCGACCGACCGTGGGAATAGGGATTTACACGACAGCCTCATTCATGATAACGAAGGTATTATCACAAAGGATAGGCAGGCTGACCATGAGCGAAAACATACACATCAGGTGCATGGAAGATGGGTGTGCGCGGATCACCGTGGGCTACACAACACTCACAGATACATGTGTAGTGCAAACGAAGACCTATCCCAAAGTTTTCTGTGCACATGTCCGCATACAGTCCAAGAGCACACGGCATATGATCATCGCGCAGTAGACGGCACAACCGCGCATAAAAAGCTGTCCGGTTATTTACTACCAGGTACATGGTATACTGCATGCAGCAAGTGTAGGAAGCAACATGTACTGAGGGTAAGGGTCCCTGACAGTGACATGTATGTATACTTCGAAGTATTTATATATATCCCGCTACATATATACCGGAGCTTCACACAGGGATATTTACGTACACCGTGGGTAGTACGGGACATGCGTAGGTATCAGACGGGTACCCTTACGCAACACGTACCTGGCAGCGTCATGCCGATACGGCGCATTGCTGTATCGCGGAAACGGTGTCGTGTCATATCATCCCAGGATATCCATCGTAGTTCGAGTAAGTGGCCGGCAAGGAGAAGTTGACAGGAACAAGTAACACGCACACATGCATACTATTTACAGCTGGAAACCTTTTTTGGGGAAAATTACTTGAAGTTAGTATAGGGAGGGATTTTGGGGCTCCGAAGAGGTTAACGCACCATGACAGCTGGAAACCTTTTTTTTATTTACTTGAAGTAGTACAGGGAGGGACTTTGGGGCTCTAAAGGGGTTAACGCCTTTACAGCTGGAAACCCTTTTTCTAATTACTTCAAGTTGGTGTAGGGAGGGGTTTGGGGCTCTAAAGGGGTAAACGCCTTTACAGCTGGAAACCCTTTTTGGGAAAAATCACTTGAAGTTAGTATAGGGAGGGACTTTGGGGGGGTTGGTGACGGGGGGACCTGTCTTTCCAGAGACGAAAAAACCCCTTCAAAAAACGTGCTCTACCTCTAGCGTAGCGCGCGCCACGCGCAAAAAAGTCTGTTTCGGTCAAGAGTGGAGATTTTTCTATTGCGCGTTGGCGGTTGGCGGGGGGGGGGGGGTCACGCAGGCAGGTCAACCCCCATCTTTGGCGCCCTACACCCCCTCCCTACACTAATTCCGGGTAATTTTCTCCGAAAAACGGGTTTCCAGTTGTCGAGGCGTTATTAATAACCCTGTTAGGAGCCTTAAAGGGAAAACTGGACGAATCAAAGCTGACGATTGCAGCATCGTTCGCACAGAGCAACGCCGGCTGCTACTAATACCTACCAGGTATCAGCAGATTAGGTGGCGACGATTTTTCAGTCGAACTCCAAACGCGAGTGCCCTGCAAGACACTGCGCGCACAAAACAGCTTGCGCTTCCGTGTGGCTACATGTTCGTGCCATGCCAAAAAAAGGGACACGTTCATACCTAGTTTCAGTTTGTTGTATCGCTGCACACATGTGCCTCAACAGGGCTAAGCACCCTGTGGGCTTCGGCGGTCAGGTCAGTCGTCGGAACTTGAGGAGTAAAATATGGAGGGGAAGTAATCGGCGGAGACTTTCTCTTTTTAGTGTCGATGCGTTTTTATTTTCCGCTTTCTTTACTTTTTTTTTCTTTTTTCACACTTCCACTTTCCAGCTTCTGGACAAGCCGTGGTCACAGGTGTCGCCCCTTCTTCCCCCCGGTTCTTGCCTTCAATTTTTATCGCGAATAGGGTTCAGCAATCCCATTGCTCGTCGATTTTTCATCGAGTGTTGCTAACTCACGCTCTCGCGCTTTCCGCAAGTAAATTTGTGCACAAGAAAATGTCCCAACGAATTTATACGAGTATGCACTCGGGGGGATTCGAACTCACGAAACTGACCTATACCAGACTCGAGGATAACCTGATACGTCACCGGGGCGACCGGCAACCGCTTCCCGGTGCACAGCCAAGCTTCGCGTATATAGGACAGAAAAATGTCAGAGACAATTACCAACACTACGGTGGGGGGGGGGAGGGGGGGGGGTATCTTTTGGGATGACTCATTGACCACCCCGGCAAAAGACGCCGCGGTGTTATAAGGCTTAGTTTGGGTAAGCCATTGGTTAACCTCCTGCAAGTGATCAAACGGACTACAGTAATACCCCACCAAATTCCTTAACAAATGGCGTCGTCGGCAGGACCATATTTTTTTCCGGGGGGGGGGGGGCGGGGTCGTGGGTTCGAATCCCACCAGCCACAACAACAAACTTTTTTTCAGACTTTCCCCCATGGTCGAACTTGAAAAATACTCTCCCCGGTATCCCCAGGAAATGATACCGCTTGGATATTGACAGGTCCGCCCGCATATCCAGCCATATACCCGGCCACTATTTCCTTGACAGCAGGTCATCAGCGTCGGTGCATCAATTCATGAGAGGTTGCTCGCGCTTAGGAACACTTGGTCATCCACGATATAAGGTACTGTATTGCAATACAATGTCGTGTTATTTTATTGGGTTCTGACTCAAACGACAAAAAAATACTCCGGAGTACTAAAAAACCGGGCGACCGGTGTAGTACGCAGGCTGCCAAGCAAGATGAGCACCGACCCTAAATTTCGCCGAACTCACCGCTGACGTCGTTGGAACAATATTACAAAATGTGGATCTTCAACAAAACACGAATACAGTTGTACAGCAGATCATCTGATTCGCGAAAAAGAAGAGAAGAAAAAAAAATCAGCACCCTCTGACAAGAAACCGATATATTTTTTAATTATATAAAAAACGATATTTATATATTCTTCAACTATAGACTACATTTACAAGAAACCGACATTTTTTTTTCATTTACAAGGAAAACCGATAATTTCCACTTGTAAGAAACCGATTTTTTTTTAATTTTATATATATATATATATTTTAGGCTAGTTCTCTTACTTGAGAAAAGGTGTGCCCTGCACAAAAAACTTCAGTGCTGACACAACAGCCGTCAAATTTCTTATTTCCCTGTATGCGCTTATCACTATCACAGAGATCAATTGTTAACAGGATGAAATTTCCAAAAAAAAAAAACGGGAAGCACCGCCACTTTTTAGGGCGAGCTCTCCTGCGCTACAACTGTGCTCGATCGAGGCTCTGCATACTTGGCAAGACCAGCCATGGAAATAAACCAACTGCTGTAGCCAAGCGCTTTTACACAAAGCCGAGCGCTGTTTTGCCCCCTTCGTTGTTTGATAGTTCATCCTGCTGACAACGGGTCTCCGCAGTAGGCTGATTTTCTTACGGGGCTAGCTCTTTTTTTATCGCCGGGGCCGGTAACCTAACTGTGCCCGACAAGCCATTCTTCGTGAAAAACAAAACAAAACTGAGGACACAACGTGACCTGCGACTTCTCCCGGAAGCTCGATGCTCAGCTTCGCAAGCGTGTCCGTCCGTCCGTGATGGATAGATCGGTCGAGCTTTTTTTTTTTTTTCCTCCTAGATGCATGTCGAAGGACAGAGGAGGGAAAGAAGTCACGCCACCACCATCGACCTACTCACCAGATGGTACCCCCGTGCGTCACAAAAGTATTCCTACTTTGTGGTACACTTCCTCCGTATACCAGGTAATATATTATTAGCACTGCGGCTGTGAGGTCGAAGACTTCGTCGAAGCTCATCTTTGCAAGCTGTGTGTGCTTTTCCGATCGCGCGTATTTCTGGGTGTATGCCCTCATTAAGGATGGATATAGGTCGGCGACTCTCCTTAAACGCATACATATATATCGCAATCCAGCACATGTCCAGCCCAGCAGGCCTGATGCTCGGATTTCGCAGTGCTGCTGTTTAAGTATTTTGGCGAGGGCATGCTGCCCGTCATACCTCTTTATCGTTTCCCACTCCGCGTCTGTGAAGTGCTCCGTAAAGTAGCGGAGGTAGTCTTCCGCGGGGCCTGGCTCATTCGCTCGCCTGTTGGTGTCCACGAGGTCCACCCCACACTGCACATACGGCGGAAATGACGACCAAGGAAAGAAAAACAAACAGGCAGAAACAAGAGAGCATATATATATTACTTGATGAAAAATCGACGAGCAGTGGGATTGATGAACCCTATGCGCGACAAAAATTGAAGGCAAAAACCGGGGGGGGGGGGAGGGTCGACACCTGTGACCACGGCTTGTCCAGACGCTGAAAGGTGCAAGTGTGAAAAAAAAACAAAATAAACAAACAAACAAACAAGTATCGTACAGAAGCTGTCACGCGCGATACGATAAAGGTGTTTGTTTAACCCCATTTAGCACCGCACTCCCGACTTGGGAACAAAACACTTGGAGCCAGACTAAGACCATTTCAGGACTTGGAAACAGCTTAACAGCACTTTTTTTTTTTGGGGGGGGGAGGGGAACAGTGTTCTGCACGACGATGGTGACCCTTTTACAAAACAAAACAAGAAAACAAAAACGTCGCAATGTACTGTGCACGATTCTTTTTTCGGATTTTTGGGGCAAATATGCAGATGGACAAAAACTGGCACACAGACGAAAGTGTATGGAGCTTAAGCTTTTCTGCCCGGATCTCCAGGAGGATAAACAAAAAAACAAAATAAAAAAATAGCGCCTTTACAACTGGAAACGCTTTCGAAAAAAAAAATATATATATATATACTTGAATTAGTACAGGGAGGGGTTATAGTTAAGACCCCTTTTTTTTGGAATACCTAGCTAGGCATGCATGCATGTTTTGTTTTTTTTTAAATCCATCTTTCATCATCTGATCGCACTTTTTCAGTTTTGCTCAAGATAAGATCTTGCCTAAGAGGGTAAAAAGGAGCTCGCCATGTTGAGAGCCTCAGGAAAGAAAAAGAAAACAAAATGATGTGCACGTAGTTAGTTAGCGTGTTACGGTAGCCTGTCCTCCGAATGACGGACGCCCCCCCCCCCCCCCCCCGCCCCCCCTCCTCCCCCCCCTCCCCACTCGGCGGACCGATGAGCAAGAAAAAAAAAATGGCCTAAGGCATATCAACAAAAAAAACTTGCAAAAACCAAAACGACACAACCTTCCCACGATTCTGGATCAACTTTTTTTGTTTTTCAGAGCCCCCCCCCCCCCCCCCCCCCCCCCCCAAGAAAACGGGTTTCCTGTCATGAAGGGGTTAACGGAGCCCCACGAGGTCATTCAGAAAAATAGTTGAAGCGAAAAAAAATATTACATGCTCAAATGCCTCTATACTGTATGTTACAGGTATCGTACGGAGTGCACGCGTCGTTTAACCCCTAAAAGCGTGAATCATTGTGGAGCGATATTCACTCACCAGGCAGAGGGGCTCCGACGCGATCGCCACGTACTTGCCGTGGTGGGAAACGTTGAAGTTCCAGTTTCTCAGCTCAGGCGGCATCGAAAAACCGCCCGAGGAGGCGTTTGTCCCGGCGGCGAAGTACGGTTTCCTCTGAGCAGACGAAGGGACAAACGGTGGACAGAAAGTTGTCATACAACGCGTGCTTCGGCAAAAGAAACTGGAGCGGAGTTTTCGGCGTTATTAACGTGTTTTTCTTGAGGAACGACGGGGACTCCTTAACGCCACTGCCACAGGAAACCCTTTCTGGCGGCAAAATTACTTGAATTTAGTATAAGAGGGATTCGGGGGCTCTGAAAAAAATCGTCGGGATGTAAGTTCTTGCTTTGCAAATACGATTTTATTTATACAAATTGGTTGTAAATACGTCAGCTCGTGAGTTCGATAAATTTAGGGCCGACACTCATCGCTGCACAGATGCGTGACACAACCCGTTTTTTTTTCCCGTGTACCCACTGTACGTAGGCCATGACTTTTTTACATCGGGTTGACCCTTTCGATTTTACGCACGCAAAAAACCAAAAAAATACTTTTTTTTTTTTGGTGGAGGTATGAAGCTCGGAAGGAGGAACAAAAAAAAAAAAAAAAATCCGTCCATCTCTACCGTGCCATGTGCCTTAGAAATACACTATTAGTAGGACAAATGCATAACACACATGAAACCAATACCTACGAAACAGGGTAATAAGAAAAGAAGGCTGGCGTGTACCTGGCTAAGGTGTGTGTGTGTGGGGGGGGGCTTTTTCACTCCTGAGATTGAGCCACGTATCCGGGGACAACACAGACTTCGAGTCGTTCTACGGTAGCCCCCCCCCGCCCCCCAACTTTTCTTCAACGAAATCGCCGGTTTTGCACACCAGCTCCCGGCCGTATCTCCCCGTGAAATACGGTGCGCCTCTTGCCACCCCGACGCCATCGTTCGATAGGCCTTTCTTTGCAAACAAGAATTTTTTTTGAGGATGCTTCTCTCATGGCATCCTTTCTCGTGTCGAGCAGCCATAAAACGCTCGTCAAGCCAAAGAAAATCGCCGGTTTGGAGGGGGGGGGGGGGGGGGGGGGGGGGGGGTATCGTAGAATCAGTCCTTCAGACGATTTTTCTTTTGGCGCGGCGGAGCTAACCACTCCATGGCGGCTGCATATCGAAAACCTATGTAGCACAGCACGAAAGCCGCTTAACCCCTTTACAACTGGAAACCCGTTTTTGGGGACAAAATTACTTGGATTTAGTATAGGCAGGGGTTCGGGGGCTCTAAAGGGGTTAACACCGCGAAAGGAAAAGCGGGGTCACTCACCCCGAGCCATTACAAACAGAGGCTCCACAAATGACCCCCCCCCCCCACCTTACTCACTGTCAGGGAGGGGGGGGGGGGGGGGGGGGGGGAGGGGTCACTTCGCGGACCTTGTTATTTTCAGAGAACTAGTACCTGATACTCGGTTTCGTGACATGAAGGGTCATGCCATGAAATTGTTTTCTTGGGAGAAAGGTTCAAGGGCCTTCGCGCGCGAGTGGCGTCAACTCGGTTTTTTGAAAAAAAAAAAAAAGACAACATCCGGGAGCTGATACACTGAAGTTATTGTAGAACGCACACTAACAAGAAACTCGTCCTCTGGGTCAGAACATACGCTTCTTGTTTGGTGGCCTGCTGTGCTGTAGCAGCAGCAGCAGGAGTGAGCAAACAGCGGGCGTCGGCAGGCGGGCGAACCATGCACGGGTGGCGTGGTTGGTTTTCAAGGGCTAACGAATATCCTCCGCCTCGCTGCTCTGCTCTGCTCTGCATGGCTTCAAAACGCAGACGAAAAACTTCTCCTTTGCCCTGCACCCCGCAAGTCAAGCTTCTGCTACTCAGTTCCAGTTCTATCACGAACGTGTGAGTGGAACGCACGTTTCGGCATATGACGTAAAGCCACGCGTCTCTACGCCGCACGTTCCTAAGCTGCGCGTTTCGGCATGCTCAGAAGCTGACCGTTTTGCCCATGTTCGCAAGCTTGATGCTCCCGCAATGTTCGCATACTAGTACGGACACAAAATCGCGGAAATGCCAGCACCGCAATACGATTCGTGGTGCCAGAGACGGCACAGCACGAACCCCTTTCACAACTGCGCCTGATCGCTACGGGAAGAGCGCCGAGCCTCCCCTTTTACCTCTCCCCCGCCGATTCACAATTTTGGCGATTTCACCCGCCGGCTTGATTGCGATAAACGCGCGCTTCGAAACGGAGGGGATGACGGGAGGGGAGCATCGACAAAACGAACATCTCGCACCACAAATACAAATATCGGACTTTGCGACAACACAATTGTCCACCATGGCCCTCCTGGTGGCATGCGCCCGGCAAACCGCCCCCGGCAGAAACGACCAATCTTTTACCCTCAACGAACTTCTGGACAAGTCGTGGTCACAGGCACCCTTTCCCTTCTCTTGCCCCCCCCCCCCCAGGGTACATTCCTTCATTCTCATGGCAGTACAGGGTTCAGGATTATTATTCCTACTTTGCAGCTCTTTAACACTCGTCGATTTTCATCGATTTTTCGTTTTTGGCTTCGCTCACGCCCCTCTCGCGCTTTCCGCTCGTCAAAATTTTCACGTAAGAAGACAAGAGTCCCTGCGAGTGCACGAGTACGCACTCCGTGAGATTTGAGACCACGCCCTTCACGTTCGTTGGGGCGAGATTCACGTACTAGCACTACCCGGTCCAGGACGCCGAGTGAACTTCTCGGACCCTTACAGTAGAGTGACCCAAAAAGGAGAAAAACGTCAAGACGTCGGGAACCAAACCAAGAATACTTTGTATGGTTTTTGTTTCGAGAGATCATTTCGTAGGCGTTTATGGCTCATACTATGTGGTTGAAGAATTGACGTTGATTGCGTCGGCATGGCGGTGTTGGTTGATCGCGTCAGCGGCTGTACCAAGTGGATACAGCACGGGGCGGCGCCGGCAGACTGGTATAACACGCGAACAGACAGTCGTGCCGTTGCTAGTAGCTGGCCGGCAGCTGCTGGGCCAGGTATTCGTGACTTTCTAGCAGGTCTTTGCCACCTTACCGAGGAAAAGCGCGCGGCAGACACAGCCATACCCATGCCGCGTGCGTGCGCTACAGCAGCGTCTTACAGCAGCGCAGTACGAACGCATACCCTACCCTCACGGCCCGGTAAAAAAAAAGTTCAATGCGGCTGTGTGATGGTGCCCTGGTCCCCACCTATGTTTTTTACATATTTTTCCCTCTTCAAAGTTCCAAAGATGAAAAAAACAACAAGAAACAATCCGGGCCTACGCACGACGCATCGATCGACCAAGCGAAGGAGAAACAAAAAACTATCGACCCTTCTCCTGCCTCTTTGCCTGTGATCCATTGTTTTTCATGCGCGAGAGGCGAGCGTATACTCGACCTCTCACCTCCGGGGTTCGCCGGATGTCCACCTCAGAAAACTCCAAGCCGAACACCTGACGCGCAACGAGATCAACCGATGAAGAGGACCGTGAGTTATATATATACGTACCAGGTAGCGTTTGTTCTTTGTTTTCCACTCATCCCATCTATTATCTTCGCGCGTTTTCTTACTTCTCCTTCTCATTCTCCCTCCCTAGACGCAACTCAGACCCAACTCAGACCCGGGATCACTAAGCAGGCTCTTCTCTTCTCCTCCCTCCCGACTACAGCCGTACGCGCCTTCCTTTTGTGAATCGCGCGCGAGAAAAATTCGGCACGTTGTTCTCCTGTGACTCTCGTCAAACCATGCTTGCCCTGCGCAACAAAGCTCTCTCGGCAAATAGTTGGTGCGTCTCCGGAACCCTAAAAAAACTCCATACCGAGACTTGAACCCCTGACTCCAACCTTACCCGTTTTCGAGGTTCACCAATAGACCACCGGGGCGACCGGCATGGCTTTCATCCACTACGAATACACCACTCAATCACAGTGGCTATGCGCAAGCACAAAATGAAAAACCTCATTTTTTTTTTCTCCGGTGGATAGGGTAGACAAGCTTAGTCTAAGCCCCTAGCTACCAGAAATATATATATATATACCACAGACCGTGGCTAGCGGTACTAGGGGATTCATTTGCGGGGCCTCTTTTCGCAGTGACTAGGGGCCACTCGAGCGAATGGCCTCCCTATTCCTTTGCGGCCTTGAGCGTTTTTTTTTCTTTTTTTCTTGTGGTCATACCAAACCGCGATGGAACGGTTAGCTACGCCGCGCCAAGCAAAAATTTGCCTAAACTTTTTTTTTTTTCTTCCGTGAGGTACAGAGTCAAAAACGTTTGGAGCGTCCAAGCATCGTCGTGTCTTCAAAACGAGTTGCCAGCCCCACGCGTGCCCAGGGGTATCCGAAAAAAAAAAAAAAAACAATGTTCGTAACCACACTACCCATTTCTGATACCTAGGCAGCGGGGGGGGGGAAGGGGTTCGCACTAAAACCAACAAAAAAAAACAAAAAAAAAACACCTTCCTCGTGCTCCGTGTAGAAACCCCATCCCCCTGGTGTTGACATTCCTACTATTAATAGGGGTGTTGTGTCGCGCATCTTCGTCGTGTCGAACGACATTTTTCAGAAATTTTGAAGTGGGCCGGGTATTCGTCCAGCGCCACGGTTCGTCAGACAGCAGCTCGGCGTACCGCACAAGCCCATCGCCGCACCGAATTGAGATGTTGCCCCTCGTACGAATGGACTGCTCTTTGGAGTACAACCGCGGGAACACAACGGCGTTATGGCATGCGCTTCTTCACGGTGCGGCCGGACGATGGTGTTCAGAATTTCGAAAAGGCCGAGTGTCCGTCTACCGCCCCACGTCCGTCTGGGCGCAGAGTACCGCTCATGCCCATCGCTGTACTAGTGAACTGAGTTGTGCCGCGGAAAGCCTGCTGTGTGGAGTGTAACAACAACAACAACAACAACAACAACAACAACAACAAGCTTCCGTTCTTACGCATACAGATGCAAACCAAACCGCGCTGCGCGATACACTGGCATCGCGCTCGTCAACGCACAACACGGCGGTTGTTCTGAAACAAACGTCGCCCAGCGGCAGACGCCCTCTCGCGGAAATGCTGGTCACCTAGCCCAACCCTCTAGCCTACACACCCACCAATAAGATGTTGTATTAATAGCTCCCTCTACTAAAACTCCCGCTGGGGAGAAATTTTCAACTGTCGTCAACTGTACGCGGTGTGGGAATGCGAGTGCCACGATAAGAGGCCAGGGGGAGGGGGTCAATTTCGCGGGGGGGAGGGGGGGGGGGGGGGTCGCGGTGGGTCAGGGTCACTCACGCGAATGACCCCCCCCTGTGATTCATCTGCGGTCTTAACGCCTTCGCTACTGGAAACCCTTTTGGGGGAAAATTACTTGAAGCTAGTATAGGGAGGGACTTCGGGGCTCTGAAGGGGTTAACGCCTTTACAACTGGAAACCCTTTCTGGGAAAAAAAAAATTGAGGTTAGTATAAGGAGGGACTTTGGAGCTCTAAAGGGGTTAAGAGGTAGCACTGACCCAGCCTGGGGGAGGGGGTCATTTTCGGGGGGGGGGGGGGGGAGTTCGCGGTGGCTCGGGGTCACTCGCGCGAATGACCCCCCCTGTGATTCCTCTGCGGTCTTAACGCCTTCGCTACTGGGAACTCTTTTGGGGGAAAACGTACTTAAAGTTAGTATAGGGAGGGAGTTTGGGGCTCTGAAGGGGTTAGCACCTTTACAACTGGAAACCCTTTTTAGGACAACATATACTTGAAATTAGTATAGGGAGGGACTTTGGGGCTCTAAAGGGGTTAGCACCTTTACAATTGGAAACTCTTTTTGGGCAAAAATACTTGAAGTTAGTATAGGGAGGGGTTTTGGGGCTCTAAAGGGGTTAGTTAAACCCTACTCGAGGGTTAAATTCGCTATACGAACCCACGATTGAACGGTTTTACCAAGCTACGCTGCGCCAAAAACAAAAAAATAACCTTAAGTCTTCTTTGCCCGTGAGCCACGGGAGTCACTCGCGCGAGTTGCTAAAAAAAACCCGGTGTATATGTATGTAGTTAAAAAATGGGGGTAATAACATATCGTAACATCCCTCCCCCCTATATACCGCCGCCTTAATCCACTTTTCGGGCGTTTCTTTTTTTAATTCTCTTTGAATGACGGGGCCTGTTTTTTTATTTTATTTATTTATTTTATCCCAAAAACAAATCGTCCGGGATGTTATTTTTGTTTTTGCTGCATTCCCCCCCCCCCCCCTCCATGCCATAGGCCACCAGTTTGTTGATCGGGTTACACCTTTTGGTTTACTAAAATAAAAACAACAGTTTGTGGGTTGGGTATAGAGCTCTCCATGTGCGAGACAAGCCTCAGAGCAAAAAGCTGGTGCACCTCTGTCATACGATTGGCAGCATGTGTCGGAAGCGCGCACGCCGGGGAGGGGGGGGGGGCGGGATTCAAACGCCGTAAGCACGCAGTATTATAAAAAATGAAATTACATTCCAGCTGTGAGATCGAAGGTTTTGTCGAAACTCATCTTTGCAAGCTGTGTGTGATACTGCGATCGCGCGTATTACGGGTTGTGTGTCCTCATTAAGGATACAGGTCGGCGTCTCCCCTTGCAACTACAGTGTAGCTATCAGGGTCAACAGGGTGATGTTGTCAGTCTGTGCGCGGAAACTATAAAACCCGTTTCTGAGGGGGACAAAATCTGACAGCTGTGGAAGGAAATGCATCCGTTTATCAAGTGAATCCTGTAAGTCGAATAACCGGTGAGGGGAGGGCGGAGTTTTGAAGGACGCGGGGGCCTGGTTTTGATCAAAAGAAAGCGGGGGTCGGGGGGGGGGAGGGGCTGCTCAATTTGTGCGTGGAAACTATCAATCCTTCAAGGAGATAAATCTGACGGTTTTGGAAAGAACGCACCAGTTCATCATAGGGGGGGGGCGGGGGCGGGGCGGGGGCGGGGCGGGCGGGGCAGCTCAATCTGTGCGTGGAAACTATACATTTTTTCAAGGGGATAAATGTGACGGTTTTGGAAAGAATGCACCAGTTTATCATGTATATCCTGTAAGTCGTACAACCAGCGAGTAGAGGGCGGAGTGTTCGAGGGGGTGGGGGTGGGGGTGGGGTGGGGGGGTGGGGAGGTGGGGGTGGGGGAGGGGGGGGGGGGGAGGGGGGGGGGGGAGTGCTTTAGGTCGCATAGATGTAGGGGTTTGCTATACGTGTGGTGCTAGGTCTAGGCGATGGTGCGGGTGGTGGGGAAGGAGGGGGCGTTGGGGGCGGGGGGGAGGGGGTGGGAAGCAGCGGCATGGATGGCTCTAGAAAGATAATGAGGTGATATCCAGTGAGTGGAAGTGTTTATTACTCTGGCGGATTTCGCTATTAGGTGGGGCGTTTGAGCAAGAAAGAGCGAAAAAAAAGAAAAAAAAAAGGGGGGGGGGGGGGGGGGGGGAAGGGTTTTCAAGAGGTTCAAGTAGTATTATAGTACCACAACGACACATGTTTGTTTTGTTGTTTTTCTTCTTTTCTTTTGGAAAGATTCCGGTCGCCGGACGGTAACACGAGACACGGAGATTCAGGCACGCGTGGCAGGAAAGAAAAGCAGCCCCTACATCATTTTTGCCTTGTTTTTGCTTCAGAGAGGTTCAGTTTAGTTTCAGTCTATAAAAAAATTATAGTTTAGGTGTTAGTGATAATGTTAGTTTGATTCAGTCTAGTCTGTTTGCTTGTTTGCGTGTTTGTTTGCTTCTTCGTCGGTACCGCCGTAAAAACTGGAAACTCGTTTCCAACAAAAAGACACCTCACCTTGGACACCAGCGACCACTGCAGAAGCCGGCTGCCCAGCGCCAGCTTTCGGTCGTTCTCCCTCAGGAAGCTCTGCACGCGCACTCTCTCGTTCTCGGGCAACAAACCCAGGAGCAGGTCCCACTGACGGACCGGCGCACGACGGGCGCGTCGAGCGACAATGTGGAGCGATGCGGGCTAAAAATGAAGATGTGATGTGATGGCGTGCGGTGGCCATAAAGACCAGCATGCCAAGGTCACGGAACGGGGAGGGGGGGAGGGGTACTTGTTTGTTGCTTGCCTTGGTCATCTGACCATTGACCACACATACCCTTTCGAGACGGAGCACCGCTCCTACTCCAAAAACAGAGATGCCTCCAAACATTTGATCGCTCGGTATAGTGCTGCTGTTTTCCCTACATTACATATACTATTGCGGGGGACCCTTGTAAATAGGAGCTACGGGGGAGACAAAAACCTATATATTCAGTATATTTTTACTCGAAATATCTAGTCCTGTTTACTATCGTCCTCCGCAATACTGTACTTTCATACCTGGTACAATGATTATTGCTGGACTTTATGTCCTTCCTGCGTTTCTAATCTTGTCGCCACCATCTAGGTATGTATAAAAACCTCCCCATTAATTTCAAGTAGTTTGTCCCCAACAAACGGGGTGCAGTTCTCAGGAAGTTAGGGTCACTTCTGACGAATACAAAACAAAAATGTCAGAAATTGTGACAACAACAACAACAAAAAAAAACGTGACATTTTTCACGAATCGTGACATATAATAGGTTTTTGAAAACGCCAAAAAAACATGATAAAAGAAGCCAGGACAGGATTTCTGACAAAAAAGCACACACACACACAAACGTGACTTGTTTTTTTTTTTCAAAACGCGTAGTCTAAACATTTCAGAATAAAAATAAAAATAAAAAAACGTCAGGAATGACAAAGAAAACAAACAAACAAACAAACGTGATTTGTTTTCTTGAAAACGACGCGACATGTCAGAATGATGAAAAAAAAAATGAAAGGGAAAATCGGCTTGTTCTTTGGCAGGAATCGTGATTTTTGGCGTCCATTAGGCTGGAACGACTCTCATGCAACGTCTCCCTTGGAGTTAGCATGACATACACTCGAAGTCTCACGCAGTCCTCGGGGCCGCGTTCACCGCAGAAGCCAGCAAGCAGCCTTCCACCACGAATCCTAGACAAACAATCCGACGAGGTGTGGTGAGGAAAAAACGCAGCTTTCAGTGGCACACCTGTTCTGCTGAAAGCTCCCCCCACCCTTGCACGTCGAGGCACCATCGCTGCAAGCCTTTCAGGAAGAGATTGTCCTCGGCTGCTGCTATCTGGGACAATCCCAGGTCCCCTTCCCCGCCGCTTTTCCCAGAACGCCGCCCCCGAATCGTGGGCGCTCTCTCGTGGTGACCCCCATGCGCGGACAAGCCTTGGCCGAGGCCGGGGCCGGACCTCGCCGCGCTCGCCGTGGTTGCACCTGTGATTCTGACAACATATTTCAAATACGTCAGCTTGCTGTGGGTTCGATCGATCGAGCGGTCATTTTACCCAACTTTTGCAAGCTGCGTGCGTGATACGCCCGCCGGCCGTGCGTCTTTTTCAGCAGCTGGCCACAAGGTTCTTAGCAGCCGGCTGCAAGGTTCCCCTGCGGGGTGCGGTTGCCTCGAAAATCCCGGGAGGGGGTGTCGCAAGTTGGAAAAAAGGGGGAGCACAGGCGTTCCCACAGACCAAAAGCTATAAGCTCGTGTGGGCTGGTCGCCATTTACTTGCGGGGGCGGTTAGGGGGGTGTTGGGGGTGGGAGTGGTGTCGTGGTTGCTTGCGCGGCGGCTACTTATTTTTTTGCTTCGCTTTTACAGAGAGTGTTGCGTCCCCCATTTTTCAACTTAAGGCACATCCCGAAGCGGAGTCATTCTGTACGAACTATAACCAGGCGCAACCTACGAAAAATTGTGAAAACTAAACGACAAAATTTCAGTCACCAGCAAGCTGGCCGGCCAAGTAAGACCGATCGACCGGCAGAAACGGATTTAGTTTTAGTCTTAATGTGAGTCATTTCACGCTATAACAGGAGTAGCCCTTTTGGGGGGCAAAAAAAAAAAAATATATACCTCGACCGGATGAGCTCCTCACGTGCGGACCTATCTTATCGGTGAGTACGAGACTTTATAGGGTATGTTTGTTTCTAGGACTGGCGCACAGAAGCGTTCGGCCCGGGTCGGGTTGCGCGAGCGAATGAATGTCTTCGAAGGCATGTGACGGGTGGGATTTATTCGAGCTCCTCCTCGTGTTAGGAGGCTCAGAAACTTCTTAGAACCTGCTGCACCCCCCTACGTAGCGTGGGATGACTCATGGTAGCGCCACGGTTGATGGTGGTCGGCGGTGTGAAGCCTTTGTGAAATCGCTCTGTTGACCCTGCTGGTACTACACGTAGCTAGCACCAAAGGTGGGCACCGGCCTACGTCCTTCACGAGGACATGTACGCACCCCGTGCATGACCACGCGCGATCGTTAGCATCACACACAGCTTGTATTACAGATGAGTTTCAACCAAGCGCTCGATCTCACACTTGAAGCATATATATATACATTATTTAACATACTAGTAGCACCCATTTATAGCTTGCGACATACGCGTAGCAGCAGATGCGGTTCCAGGTTGCAGGATAGGATGTCAAAGCGTGCATATCGCGCTTTGCGACAACTCAGCTCTCTACGTACTGCAGAAAACATTGATGTGCACACGCAAAATAAAAATATTTACAGCTGGGGGGAGCGTGGCGCCCACGCTATAGCTACGTTGCAGAGCGCTACCACATGTAGCAGCGCAGTTCGGTTGGTTGGTTGGGGTGTTTTTTAGTCAGGGGGTTGGGCGAGGGTTGTTTTTGGCTCTGCGCCCTCGTTTACGTTTCACAACTACATAGCAACACAGCAACTACTGCTATTATTGTACTCGTCTCACCTACGAGTTTTCTCTCGTAGCCTCGTACGTATATGCTGGGTGCAGGGTGTTGTACCATAGATCTGATCGTAGCTTCTCAACGTTGCCTACAGTAGAGCCGAGGCTGCACCATACAACCAGGTACCTGGTATCAAACACCGGCCTGGGTGGCATGCGAAGTGGTCGGTTTCAGCTGGGAGTCTTGAAACGTACCTGGTATGTACCAGTATGGGCCTGCCACGTACGCACGATGACTTCCGGTTTCACTTTTATATTTTTTGGGCGGAGGAGTACGACTTGCTTCAGCTATCATGTATACATGTACCACTTTTGTTTTGTGTTGTTTTTTTTTTCTTCCCCTGGGACCTTCTTCCACTCCAGAGTGACCAGAGCCTGTCCTGAGACCACGGACTTGATTCTGCGAGTTAGTGTGAGAACAACAACAGCATCAACAACAACGGGCGCTGGCTGTACCGATGTGCGGTACATACCTTTCGTTCCCTATTGCCGCCTCGGTAAGGCATGCTGCGAAGCATGCCCTAGCAGGCTTGTAGCGAGAGTGGGGGGGTCTTTCTGGCGGGTGTAAGGCCGGACTCACCCTCAAGGAGTGATATCTTCTTGCTGCTGCGTGTGGCCGCGAGGCTTAGGCGTGGCGGTAGAGTTGGGTCGTACGTGGTGCGTTAGGCATGGTCACCTACGATTCGCGCGTCTTTTTAGGCAGCAGCGGCGGAGCAGCAATGCTTAATCGGGATGCTCGTGCGCGGAGGCAGGCGACACCACGAGCCACGCTACGGCGCAGTCTCGGTTTGCGTGGAGGGAACTGCGCCGGCAGGAGGCTGGATTCGACGACGAAGGAGGAGGGCGACTGGCCGTCGACGGGCGGGGAAGAGACGGATTGAACTCTCCCTGAACGAGAATTTTCGTTTTTCAGATCAGAATCGCAAACTGCGTGGAGCATTCTTTTTTTTTTTGGACGGGGGAGAAGGGGAACCGACTGGAATTGAGTGTGAACGAGAGCAAGTGCGAAGGAGCTGGCCGAGTAAGCTAAGGCGATGAGACGGCCACGGAGAACCACAGCAGAAGGGTGGCACACGGAGACCCACGACCGGCACGCACATCATCATCATGACAGCAGCGATCGTCTTTTTTTTTAGGGTTATTTTTACGAGGCAGTAGTACAACATGTTACTTACGTCACTGATTTTTGTAGAGTTTGTAGAAGAGTTGTATACCCTTCACGGAGAACTACCCGCCGCAATTTTCAATTTTCAGGCACGGGCGTCGTAGCTGCGCTTCAACCTGTCAAATAACTCGGGAAGGAAGGGCGATCATTGATATCTGTACTGTGGTTTTTGGTTTTTTGGTTCCATTGCTCTTGTTTCACTGCATGCCCGCGGGTCGTCACTCTGACAGCACTCCAGACAGCAGGCGCGTATACTCACGATTACCGTGCGGTTCGTACGGTGCAGGTAGACCAACAGCTGTAGTTTGTAGCCGCGAGTTGGTTAGTTGTGGGGACGGGGGAACTCTATGCTGTAGTTGAGTGGATACCCGCGGCCATGTGAGTTCAGTTTGCACATTTGACCTTTTCACTTGTGCGCCTTTTTCCGTATCGTGCGTTTTTAGGCGGGAAAGCGTAGTATTTCCCTGACGAATTTTTATTTCACTTGGTTTTTCGAATCTTCCCAGGGCTCCAGCACCTTTGTGTGACCACGGACTCTAGATTTTTGACAAGAGTTAATGTGAGAAAACAACAACAACAACAACGCCAGACAGGCACCTGGTGGTAATAGCACACCAGGTGGACGAGATTGACGAAGGCAAGATAGAGAAGAAGATAACGGCGGCAAAGCGCGGTCACGGCAGCAAACCAGTGCCACCGACGTATTCGATCACTTGAACCCTACCTTGTACCTAAAACAGGAACCCTCCGATATACCGGTATACCAGCACCGCCCGCGAACAGGTAGCGCTATAGGTGTACAGTACAGCCCCACCAATGAGAAAAAGTGTCCGGTAAGAAAGTGATGCTCACTTTCGGCCGGACGCTACACTAAATCCTACGTAGTAGCCTATGCTCAAGGTTGTTCAAGCGTGGTGTCACTCACAAGAATCCGAGGCTCATAACAAGTAGGAGTGCTCTTGTTGGCGGGCCTGTGCGGTATTTTTCTGGCTGTACAACACTCAATACAGCAGACTCCCAGGGATGAAGCAAGTTCGGAGCTCATGTTCTCCAAAATCAGGGAGGCATGTCGAAGGAAAGTGGAGCCTTTGGGAATACCTCGTCGACGTATTACCACAAGAAGGGTCGCTTGGCATATGCATGCACGCTCTCCTCGTTGGCGGAGAAAATCGCCCTTGAAAAATTATTCCAAGGTGTGGTGTGTTTGTCTTCTACGTATACGGCGCCCTGTTATACGCCAACTGTCACACTGACTGTGTTGGTTTAGCTACCTGCTGTTTGCTCTAGTCGCCAGGATATCACGACCAACAACTGATCGGTACCGTAGGGCTGTGTAGCTCGTACCAGGTCCCAGCTCAGCTCAGCAGCGCCGTGCGGTGCCGTGCCCAGCCGTGCGGTGCGGCTGCGCTGTGCTGTGCCGTGCTGTGCCGTGCTGCGTGTTCTGGTGTACTTGCTCTTTCGTACAATGCCTGGTATCATTCGAGTTATCATACCCGGTACCGGTACTACTACGGCAGGTTTGTACGTCCCGCGTTGTTGAATCGCACAAAATGCACTCCCAGCTCTCAGCTCAGCCCAGCTATAGTTCAGAAGCGCAGCGCAGCACCGGGAGGTACCGTGCGGCGCCGTGCCTTTCCCCGCGGAGCGGTGCTGTGCCGTGCTGCACTGCTGTGCTTTCTTTCGAACATGCTGTACCAGGTATCCTCCGAAGTACCAGCTAGACCAGGCACCGGCATGTACGCGTGCATCTTGTCTTTGGGCTTTCTTCCTTTGACCGTTTTTCGCAAAATACACCCGTACTACCGATCAGAACGTGACATCGCCAACAATCACATAGCACAGCACAGGGAAGTCAGCTCTGCACAAGCAGCTCTTGGCATTATCAAGTCGCGAGTTGCACCGATGACGGGCCTCTTCTTTCTGCCCTCCTCACGTTTATAAAAGTTTCCCTTGCGCGCGCGCAGCGGAAGCCGGCCGCCGGCGGAGCGGAGCCCTTGTCACCATTCGACTGTGAAATCACTTTTACCACGTACGTACCCACGCATCGGTCCACAATTACCTCCGCAAAATGGCTACAGCAAACAAGTATCGGTACATCACACCTTCGCGAGTAGGCAGGTGTCAGCATGTCGGGGCATCCGCACCAAGGAGCTACGACACGCAACGACAGAGGGACTTGAGAGCCATAGTGCACCGCGGACGAGAGGTTGAAGATGCAAGAGAACAGGCAGCGAACGTACACTTTTTTTGTCCAAATCGTATTTTCTATTTCCGCATCATTGCCTCCGTCCGCGGTTAACACATAAGTATTCACAAATCACACCTTCACGAGTGAGCAGATACTGATACCCACCAGGGAGGGAGCTGTGAACAGCAAAGAGCTCGAGCAAGGGCGCGCCAAGAGATGCAAAGATTACACAGCAGCAGGAACAGAACGCGCGCCTTGCCTTCAGTTCAAATTGTGGGGTTTCCATTTCGCCGCATTGGCGTTTTTTACCGAAACCGTCCGTTTTTTTCTGTGTTTTTAGAGAGGATACGACATCCGATGGATCCGACGATCCGGCTGTTGTACCACTCCGTATAATACGTTTTCACGGTATCTGTTTTACGGGTATCTTCCACCAGCATACTTGTACGTCTTCTGGAATCTTCCGTTTTTCCTTTTTAGTTGGTTCTGAGTCCCATTCTGTCTACCCTCCTGCTCATTCATCCGGCCGAGACGAGAACTGACAACAATAAACAAGCCAGGGAGGCGACCTGACAGGTAGTGCATTTTGGGGCATCTTATCGTGCCCCGTTGCGTGACAGATGCACGTCGCGTGCTGGCGTCCCTACCATCATGGCGGCACCGGAAAAAAATCGGCACGGCACGCCGTCGTGTGGTCCTAAAGCAGCGAGGCGATCAAGCGCAAATAGATACCCTCCAACTCGATCTAAGAATGGATCGTATCCAACAACTCGAAAGCATCAACGACGAGCGAGATGGTCATTTGCTGGGACGCAGGCCGCGTTTGCTGCATCGCCGCTGCTTCTTCTTCTCATAGGAGGGCTGTCCCGGGCTGGGGTGCACGCCGACACAAGGGGAGTTGCGGGAGGTGGCGACTTTGGGGAATGGATGCCCTCCGGTGATGCATCTCAAGGTGCGGCAAATCTGAGTCAGATGGGGTGGTGTGTGTTCTCCACATGAATATGATCTTTCCACCCGTCTACACCCGGCACAACCAGTGTCGGTGCCGATGCCAGACGAGCTGCTGTGGTCACGAACTACGAGACAGAGATACGCATTGCAAAGGCAGCAAGATCATTTGGCCATGCAATGCCAGCCGTAATGAATTCGAGAGGGCAACATGACGCTCGGTGTCTCGTCATTTTTTGTATCATACGAGCGTACTTGCACGACGAGTCATTTCCCTGAAATATATTACAGTTCTGGTCTTGCGAAAACTTCTGAAATAGAGATCGTTTTGATATAAATATAACAATAAAATGGCACTTAAGTTTATGCCCGTTTTGGTAGATAGTGCGAAAGATATATGCGTAAAAGCTTGACGGTCGTGGTTTGTCTTTCCTCACCATCCAAGGAACTCGAACGTATAGACACCTACGAGTATAGATCCAAGTACATTACACCGGGTACGTACGAGTATGATATGTAAATTTGCATGCTGGGCGCACTATGCCGTCGTAACGGTATGCAGTACATATGAACGACGCTTGCTGCGCTCAGACATGCTTCCACAGCAAAACTACAACAGCCACCGCACGCTATTCCATAGACTATAGTACTTGTAATCCTGCCGATCTCGCAGCGCACCTGACATACAAGTGCACTTCTCCGTTGAGCGTACGTACTACACGTACGTAGAAGGTGGAGTGCTGCCAATATGCGCGTACTCGTACCTGCGTACACGACAGCAGTGCGGGTTGCGGCGAGATGTCCTCGTCGATTCCTCGTGTGGGCGTTGGCAGTCGGAGATACCATAAGGGTTTGGTGAGCGACGATGCATTGCTGCTCAGAAACCGCTTGCACAGCGTAGCATTAATAGCGGCCACCGCACGCCGTTCTATGAATGAATGTAGTGCTGCTGATTTTCTCACCGTACGCCGACACAAGTACGTTTACGTAGGATGCATTGTAATACATATTCGGGGCACACGACGAGTAGCATACCCACACCAGCAGTAGTGCGGGTTGGGGCGAAACTTGTAGGCGGCGTCTGCTGTCTGCTGTTGGCCGTTGGAGGCAACAATGACGTGACACTCCAATATACCGTGCATGCACCGAGACGCAGCAAAGCGATGGCATTTCTAGCTGCACGGACGATATGCGAATGGCTCGAGTCGGCCTATTCATATGATGGCACCTGCTTTCCACAGCAGTTTTGGGTTTGGTGATTTTTAGATGGTAAATAGGAGGGCTTCAGAAAATCATTTACATAGCTGCAGTGTTTTACCATTTTCTTGCACTCCAGAGGGACAAAGCATACCGAAACTATAGTGGCGATTGTTGTCCTTCACGATCTCACAGTTTGTGACCACATAATTTGCATTTCTCTAGGATGAAGAATTAGCACGAACACTGGGTGTACTCATGTCGTGGGGTAGAAATAACGGTTTAGTGCGCGGACAACACACATACGAGGCAGCCCTGACTGGGTCGATGTAGCGCGTGTGTTTGAACCTGCAAGGCATGGACTTGCACCACACGCGCGAAGCAGGATGGGGACAAGTACACACTGCTGCCGTTGCCCGCTTTTTCTATATAGTTACGTGGGATTCGATAATCGCACTAACTCGTCGTGTTTTTTCTGTCGCTAAAGCACACCGTACAATATGAAATCAGGCTGGTGATTTGTTTGAAAAAAAAACATTTTTCTTGTAGAAGAAACAGGACACAAGAGAAACAAAAAAAAAACAGGTAAGAAACAGCGGTAAAGACAAGAAGAAAACAGGGCCAAACGAAATTAGGCTGAAGTTTTCAGGAAAACGATAAATCCGTGAGCCGTCATGCTGGACTTAGAGCAAAACTCATCCTTTCTCAGACAAGAAAACCAGCCTGAGCCAGCATTCCTGTTCCTTATTACATCAGGTGTTCTGTGCTGTGGACACAAAAAAATTAGCGCTAAAAACTCAAGAAGACCTCTTGCGACAACCAGCAGCGTCAGAACTACTTCCTATTTTCACCACTGCATTTCAAAGGTCGGGTTAACGCTCGCGGGTCGGGATGACCCGGCCCGACCCGTGAGCTGTGAAAAACCGCTGACCCGACCGCTTCTGACCCGTGTGATTTGGGACTATCTCCTGACTCGACCCGCGAGGTTTTGGCAACCTCTTGGCCCGATCCGCGGATCGGATCGCGGCCCGTGAATATTTTCTGATTTTTTTTTCGCCAGCATCGCGTTTGCGATTTCCCACTTCTGATGGGCGGACGAAAAATAAAAATAACATTAGCACTGAAACCAACGAAATCATTCACAACTGTAGTCAAAGGCCAAACCAACCCAAATCGGGTTAGAAGCAAACAATAAAAATGGCAGGAAAACGCACCACTCTATCCGTAAATGTAAGCAACGTTTCATTTCAATATCAATGTACGACATGTAGTCTATATTTACGGACAGAGCGGTATTTTTCTTTCAGCAACTTCTTTCTTTCGCTGATTTTTGGTTGAGTTTTTGGGTTTAAGTCGGCCTTGGATTTTGCGACGTTCCGACGGTTTCAATAACTAGTACCTATAGGTTTTTTTTAACGAAGAAGGCTACGGTATTGTAGTAGTATCACACCCCTTATTTTCACTGCCGGATTTCCATCACTCGCACGTACGAGTGAAATACCTGTACCTCACACGGATAAAAACACACGTTTCGATGATTTTTGTTTCTGGTGCAGCGTAGCCAACCATCCCTCTTCGTATTTATATCGAGAGTGTTAAAACAGCACGAACAAAAAAAAAAAAAAGTGACCGCAAGAAACCGGGGGGGGGGGGGGGGGGGGGGGGTCACTCGCGCGAGTGACGCACCGAGTGACACCGAGCTACTGAACAAAAAGTGCCCAAAAGTGGCCAAAAGGGGGTAATCTAACCCCCCCCCCCCTCCCCCCCCCCCCCCCCCGCCCTTTCCCCCACCGAAACATTGGTCTACCTATCTCCTACCCAAAAGCAAAGCAGGCGTCTGTGTTGTGGATTTGTAGGTGAATCTCTCGTCCGTGCTAAAGCCAACGCTGTGGGTAAAATTCCTCTCGATCGCACACCCGTGCTCGCAGGGGACTTGTTCTTGTGTACAAAAATTGACGATCGGAAAGAGCGAGAGGAGCGTGAACGAGCAAAATATAGTCGATGGAACTCGATGAGCATGTAAAAATAAAAGCTGAAGAGTTGCGAATGATGAACCCCTCTGCGCGATAAAAACGGAGGCAGGGAACCGGGGGGGGGGGGGGGCGAGATTGGAAGACGCCTCTGACCAGGACCTGTCCAGAAGGGAGCTGAGGGTGAATTAAAACCTCGTACAAGTTGAGCTGGAAAATTAAAAAAGTGTATGAGTAAACGTAAAATTGAAATGATACAGGGCAAACACCCAAATATAAAAGGTTTCATCTCCTGTTGCACAGCAGGTGGTGGAATCCCGGCAAACCAAGGCTTACAACAGCAGCAACAACAACGGCGACGTCTTCAAACGTTCGACGTCGCATCCGGCGTCGTGCTCTCGGAGTCAACGGTTTCCGTCTCCGAGGGCGGGCCCAACACCACGTACACGGTCGTCCTGGATTCGGATCCCGTTACGCCGCTAAACGTGAATCTCGCCAACGGCGGAAGCTCGGAGATATCCGTAACGCCTACCCAGCTAGGCTTCACGACCGCGGACTGGGACACGGAACAGAAAGTCACGGTTACCGCGTTAGACGACGGTGACGTAGAAGGGCTTTCAGAGGTGACGATAACCCACTCCGTCGGCGTCCCTAACAGCACCTACTCGTGGACGGGCGCGTTTTCTCCCTCGTCGGACTTAACGGCCAGAGTGTACGACAACGACGAGGCGGGGATTCTTATCTCGGCGTCGACCTTGTACGTGGATGAGGGGGGCATCGGCACGTACACGGTGAAGCTCATGGGCAGCCCCTCGCAGAATGTGGAGGTACGTATTTATAAGACAGACCCGACGAAATAGTGTTTTTTTTATGTTTTTTTTCGGGGGGGGGGGTTAACCCCTTTTTGGAATGGCACCCGGTCTTTTTTTGGGGGGGGGACAAAATACGGGATTGTGTTGTTTGCTAGATATACATCATAACAACTGCGTTTATGCACATTCGGCCACGTGCTGATTACGGTCGGCATTGCATGGCCAAATCAGCTTGCTGTATTCTGGTAACTTGTATCTCTTGTCTCGTAGCTTGCGACCGCAGAGCTCGTCTCTCGAGGAAGACCTCGACACGGACACTGGATGTGCTGGACGTAGATGGATGGGAATACATCAGGTAGGTTAACGCTTAAAACACACACAAAACTGCGCGAGCGGTTCGCTTAACGGTCAGCGATCCTATACGTGGAGGGGGGAGGCAAATCGGCGCCTACGCGGTCAAGCTCCTTGGGCAGCCCGTCGCGGCAGGCAGCGGTCTCCATTTTAGGGACCTTGTTTTGCAGTGGCTCGTCGTCGCACGCCCGAGTGACTCCCCTGTTCCTGCCCGGTGGTACAAGGACTTTCGTGTCGCTATCCCTTTGCGATATGAATCCGCGCTGGGATGCTAGGCTACGCAGCGCCAAAAGCACCGCCTCAAGTGTTTTGGTCGGTGAGGTACCGCAGAGTCACTCGTGCGAGTGCTGGATGGAAACCCCGACGTGAAACTAGGGGCACCCCCCCCCCCCCCCGCCCCCCGCCCCCCCTCCCCCACACACACACCCCCCTGCGGGACTCTCGGTCTTGGGGTGCGTAAGGAAATCGCGCACGAGCGATTTTTCTTTTTGTAACCCCCCATTTTTTTAGAATCGCACCCAAGTTGTTGTTGTTGTTGTTGTTGTTTTTTTGAGGGGGGGACAAATCAAGCTTCTGTGGCGCGGGGCGGCTAATGAGAATCAGGGTAATGAGAAAGGCAGGCAGGCAGGCAGGCAGCTGTTAAAAGTCTAATAAACCCGGAGGTTATGTATGTATACATACATACATACATACATACATACATACATACATACATACATACATACATACATACATATATAACGCACCCTCTCTCAGATAGATGCACGCGGATGAAGGAGGGAGCTTGGGACGTTCGCGGTGAATGTCAGACGCCGCGAAAGAGTGCTTTTCATTACCTGGCGACCCCCTTTTTAGAAATGGCGCCCGCGTGTTTTCGGGACACAAGGGGTTGCTCTGGAACTAGAGCGCGGCACGTGTTTCCGTGCGTCGGACTTACGATAGAGGTGAACCAACCATTGTTGTCGCTGTTTTTTTTTTTTTTTTTTTTTTTTTTTTTTTTTTTTTTTTTTACAGGTTTCCTCAATTTGGGGGCTTTTAAGAAAAAAAATGTATATTACGTGTAGCTGCTGCCGGATGAAAAAATCCCCATGGTTTTAGATACACACCGAGAAATAATGCCACAAAAAAAACACACAAAAAACGGTATTCTATTTTCTTGACGATTTTTGGGGGCTAAGGACCTCCATCGTTCAGATAACAAAAAAATGACAAAGTGTGCTGCCGAGCTATCGTTGCGCGCGTCGAAGGGGACTTGATACTGGCTGGATGGCGTTTTTTTTCATGTGGAAACAGCACAGCCGCTGAGCTTTTTTTGTTTCGTTTCGTTTTTTTTTTTTTTTTTTCACGCTTCTACTTTCCAGCTTCTGGGCAAGCCGTGGTCGCAGGTGTCGTCCCTTCTCCCCCCCCGGTTCTTGCCTTCAATATTTATCGCGCATAGGGTTCAGCAATCCCACTGCTCGTCGATTTCTCATCGAGCGTTGCTAAATCACGCTCTCGCGCTTTCCGCAAGTCAATTTGTGCACAAGAAAAAGTCCCAACGAATTTGTACTAAGTATCACTCGGCGGGGCTCGAACTCACGAAACTGACCTATACCACGCCCAAGGATAACCTGATACGCCACCGGGGCGAGCTGTAAACAGTCAGCGCTCGCTCGTTAAGGTGTACCGCACGTCTAACAAAAAGCACAATCTAGTGTTTGCAGAAGGTCGAGGTAATCCAGACACCGCGACAAACGCTTTTTTTTACCTTGTTGGAATTGCGCCCGCCTTTCGTTTTTTAAGGGCACAGTGCTGAAGTGTATATTTTATAGATACATGCCATTAGCCTATCCACTGAGCTTATCGGGTACGGCATTTTTATATTTATTCTGAAAAGGTTACACTAATATATTATCCGTTTTTTGGCGGGGAAGGATAAATAAATACTGGATGTTTGTGTGTTTCGTTAGAGAGATGCAGTGTAAAAACACTCGGCGCTGACGGATAATAACCAGTGGTGTACATCTAACGAAAACACCATCCCGTATTCGCAGAAGGTAGCGGTGGTGTCGGACACCGCGGCACCGCGAACAACGCATTTAATCCTGATGTAGTTGCACCCGTTTTTCACTAGGAGGACGCAGTCCTTGGAATTTAGAGCGCGACATGTGTTTTCCGTGCAGTGGAGATCTACAAGGGTCAACCCCTTCCGGGTGGCACTCGAGGTTTCTCAGGACTTGTTGCTGCGTTGCGCTTTTCTTCAGAGATATGCAGCATAGCCACCGAGCGATGTAACACTCAACGTTGACTGAGCTAGCCAGTGGTTACGATGAATCTATCTAACGAAAGCATTACCGGCTGAGTTAGTGCGTGGATGTGTTTCTTTTTAAGGTTAGGATAAACCTTTTTTCACCTTTTTTTTGGGGGGGAGGGGGGGGGGGAGGGGGGGGAATCCTTGAAATTACGCACAACATTCCAGTAAGAGGGTAGCACCCCGCGATAACGTTCTGTTTGTGAGGACTAAAAACACTCATGCACGCTCGCCGTTTTGCGGATGTATCAGCAACGCTCGCGGTGACACGATAAACAACCGCCGTTACGTTCGGGACTTTCAGATCCAGATTTTTATGTGTTAGTCGTAAAATTCTGATCGCCCGTGGGGGGGTGTTTTGCTTGGAAGAGACCTGTTATCACCTGTCGCTAATTACGCGTCTCCTACGACCGTCCGTCCCTCCCCCCCTCCCCACTCTCGTGTCCCACACGTAACAACGGGTTAGATCAAAACGCGTACCTGACCGTGAGCACAACTATCTATGCCCCTCGCGTTTCCACCTCCCATGAAATGGCTAGGACAGCACCCGAACTATCACTGCAGTAACAGCGACGATCTACCCCCCCCCCCCCCCCCCCCCCCCCCCCGCCCCAACCCCGCCCCCTCACGAATGACGTGTCGCATCCTGATAGCATCGTTTCCTTTTCATCCTCGTGTAAAAAAGCAAATGCAACACGGGGAGTGAATCAAACGCGCACCTGCTGATCGTCGCCGTGAGCACAACAATGCCGCCCCACCCTTTTTTCGGGGTGGCTGGGATACCGCTCGAGCTATGACGGGGAATCGTAGCAGGGAAGATCTACTGCCCCCTCCCCTCCCCCCCGCCCCGCGCCCCCTAAAAATTACACGTCTCGTCCCAATCCCAGCCCCTCCCCCCCTCCTTCTCCCCCCCCCCCCCCCCCCTCTTTTTCTTTGCTCGTGTCTTGAACAAAAAAAAGATAACGGCGAGTGAATCAAACGCGTACCTGACCGTGAGCACAACCATGCCCATCACCTTCACCTCGGGCAGCTGGGACAACGAACAAACTGTCACGGTGACCGGGACGGAGGACGGGGTGCAGACTGCGGAGTCGTACACCGCGACGCTGACTCATACCGCGTCTTCGACCGACAGCATGTTCGACGGCGATGCGGTGGTGTTCTTTCCTTCCTCCGAGGTGCGTTACGAAGACATGGGGCACATTCTTGGGCCCTTATCTCAACACTTGTCCCCTCCCGTGAGAAACGACAGAGCACCACAAGAAACTAAGTCTGAACATTACAGTCGGGGGTGGGGGGGGAGGGAGGGGGGAGAAAACCTACGGCTGTTGTGCTCGGAAGTTGGTGTATGGCACGCCTTCTCTCAGCTAGAAAATCTAGCCGAAAAAACGTTTTTTTCTGGGGTTTCCTGTACAAACGGCCGGCACGATTTAAGGAGAAATTTTGGCTTGCTTGTTCATTAACCGTTTTACACATCGGATAGGTCAGGTCTGCGTGCATGTATATATATATATATATGTGCTATATGTTTTTTAGGGCAGATACTATAGATCCCTGATCTATATGATCTGCATGGCCTGATAGATCACATTGGTATTCATAGATCTATATGCCTTTCAAGGCAGATACTATAGATCCCTGACCGATATGACCTGCATGGCCTGATAGGTCGGAATCTCCATGGATCTATATGCCCTTCAAGGCAGACACTGTAGATCCCTGATCTATATTATCTGCATGGCCTGATAGGTCAGAATTTCATAGCTCTATAGGCCTTTCAAGGCAGATACTGTAGATCCCTAATCTATATGATCTGCATGGCCTGATAGGTCAGAATTTCATGGCTCTATAGGCCTTTCAAGGCAGATACTGTAAATCCCTGATCTTTTTATGACCTGCATGGCCTGATAGGTCAGAATTTTGTAGATCTATAGGCCTTTCAAGGAATATACTGTAGATTCCTGATTTTTTTATGATCTGCATGGCCTGTTGGGTCAGAATTTCATAGATCTATAGGCATTTCAAGGCAGATACTATAGACCCCTGATCTACACGATCTGCATGCCCTAGATAGATAGTTTTGTTTTGTTTTTGTTTTGTTTTTTTTTTTGTTTTTTTTTTTTTATCCTCCGGCGGATGGGGAAAAATAAAGCTTTAGCTCACCACACTTCCGCGTATTTTTATACGCGTCGTGTGTCGATTTAACTCAGTTGCTTTCGCAGCCCAACGCTAGCTGGCGCACCCTTCGGATCCCATTGTAGGTATAGCGTAAGCTGGCACACCCTTCGAGATAGATTCATAGATATATGCGTCTTTCAGGGCAGATACTATAAGATTCCTGATCTGTATGATCTGTATGATCGTCATGATTATGTCTCGACGCATGTTGAAGTTGGGGTGCAGCTATTTTTTTTTCGTGGAACTCCTTTTCTGGAGGAGCTCTCTCTCTCTTTGTACGTAACTCATCCTAAAAGATCTGTTTTTTGACAAAAAAAGAAAAAGAAAAAATACCGGCAACCCGGAGAGAAATCAACCCCCTGGGCCTGCGTAGGAAACGTGAAGCTAGAAAAGTGGCGACGCCGACACCGTCAGGGCGTCGTCCCCTTATCGGGAAAGCCTCCTCCTGTTAACTTGGAGACATGAGGACGGAGTGAGTTCACTCCGTGGTTGCCGTCGACACCCGACAGCAGCACGACAAGCGCAAGGAGGGTAAGGACACGGAACAGACCACCCCGCCCGCTCATGGTCGGTGGCGGGGGTGTCACCGCCGGCAACGACATTTATTTTTGTTGCAGTGGTTATTGTTTCCGGGGTGCCTAGTCTCCGCGGCGAGGTGCCGCGTTGATTGTGAGATAGTCGACGCCGGGAGTAGTTAATTTTTTCGACAAAAAGGATCAACTAACTGCTGAGAGCGCCTAAACAGCTTGGATAGGCACCATTCGTCGCGAGTCGACGAGGGAAGAAAATGCTGAATTCTTCTGGAGATAAAACTGAAGGCACGTACCGTAGTGGGGAGGGGGACGGGGATAGCAGAGCCTGCATGAATGGCCCTGGAGCTGAGTTACGCCTAGGGAGGGGAGAAAGAGAAAGACAAAGTGAGTGCAAAGATAATAGATGGGATGAAGGAAAAAAATAAATAAATAACCCTGGGTGAGAGTTCCCGGCTGGTCGCAGCAACAGATAGTTTCTCACTCATTGATTGATCCCGAACTTGAAAAAAAACCCAGCCAGATTAAGCTCAAGCTGCGTCGCGATGTTGCGGCAACATTATCTCGCGAACAGTATTCTCGTGTACTGAGAACCGAACACGGTAACCCTGACGATGTTTGGTATCATAAGGGTGTTTTTTTTGCGATTTCCAACAACTGTTGGGATAAAAAACAGCGTAAAAATTGTACTGAAAGCGGCGAATACCATACAACATCAACAAACCCGCGAAAAAAAATTAAGGTCGAACAATATAAAAGTGGTATAATTAATAGGACGAAAAAAGAACGTATTTCTTAAGTGACCAATTTTGTCGCTATATATAATATATACATTTTTGCTTGGGTTGGGGTTGGCCTCCTTGGATTGAGACGTTTTGACGGTTTCAACCTCTGTTGTTACGCCCTCGAGCACGGTTTGGGCCTATACAGCCACTCCTGCCCCAAAAACAAAAGTTCGTTCATCGCAAAACACCCGGATAGTGCTCCCTCGGTTGAGAAACCGCGTGCTTGAATAGAGGTATACCGCTTTTTGGTGAAAAATCACTACGGTAGAGAGTATACGATTTCTTGGCCGATTTTTTTTTTGAATGACGTGGGGAGGGGCTCCTCAGCCACCTTAGAACCCCACAAAGGCTCACTAAACTGATTCCAAGCAATTTGTCCCCCCAAAAACGGGTTTCCAGTTATAAAAAAAAGCGTTAACCCCAAATCTTCGGAAGGATCTTCGGAATGATCTTCTTGTTCTTCTTGTTCTGAAACATATTCGAAACGTATATATACATATACCATATATATGTAAGATGTATCTTTGTCTTCGATTTGGTGACCTCAGAGCCCCACATCGGCACGGCAAAAATCATAGGCGTAAAATCGTATATGTGAGACAATAATAATGTGAAAAGGAGATACAGACAGATATGCTAAAATTGCGGTAAACCGCACTACCAACTTATTACGTAAGGTATTCCGTACATGCCGTCTGCATTATCGCCTCCCAACCTATGCCAAGCGAAGTATGACTAACGAAGTAACGTAATTGAACGCGTGTACACTAAGCGTTCCTTTCAAAACAATAACGATTCGCATCTCTCCCTGTCGTTCTCGATGGCGGTGACATTGCATGACCACATCACCTCGCCTGTTGTATTTGGCAATATGCATCTCTTTCTTATAGTTAGCGACGTCAGAAAATAATGATATCTACATGATTGCACCTTTCGATTGAAATATTCTATCTTTTGATCCATGTACAATATCAAGTTATGAAGCTTTTAACACGCTGTTTACTACACCTGAGAACTGTGTTGCATACAACATGCAACATCAAACCTCCTAGAATAATGAACATTACCAGGCGGGTGATACAAAGGGGTGTCTTCTTGCTGCAACCGTCACATTCGTCCCCTTTAAGGGTTTATAGTTTCCGCGCACATATTTAGATGCCCCCCCCCTCCCCGATCCCTCTTGTTCAAACGCCCCACCTGAAATCAAAATCTACCAGAGTAGTAAACACTACCAGCCAGCTGATATCATCTCATTATCCATCTAGCCATCCATGCCGAAGCCCCAACTCATCTCCGCCCCCCCCCCCCCCCCCCCCCTTGTTCCCCGCCCAGTTCGTTCAAACGCCCCACTTACAATCGAAATCGGCCAGAGTAATAAACACTTCTAAGCAAATGATATCACGTCATTATCTTTCTAGCCATCCATGACGTAGCTTTCATTCATCCCCTCTCCCCCCCTTCAACGCCCCCTCCTTCCCCACACCCCGCACGATCGCCTAGACCCAGCACCGCGCGTATAGCAAGCTCATACATACATGATTAATACGCGCGATCGGAGGATCACACACAATGTTGCGAACATCAGTGTCGACCAAATCCTTGACTTTAATATTTTATGTGACCTAAACCTCTTGAAAACCTTCCCCCCCCCCCCCCCCCCCGCCTTATTTACTTATTTTTTTCCCTCGCTTCCTCTTGCTTAAACGCCCACCTGCTATCGAAATCCGCCAGAGTAATAAACGCTTCCACTCCTAGATATCGCCTCGTTATCGTTTCAGAGCCGTCCATGCCGCTGCTGCAATTCCCACCCACCCCCGCGCCCAACGCCCTCTCCTTCCCCACCACCCGCACCAGCGCCTAGACCTAGCACCACGCGTATAGCAAACCCCTACATCTATGCGACCTAAAGCCCTTCCCCCCCGCCCCCGGCCCCCCCCGCCACATTCCCCCCCCCCCACAAGAAATATTTATAGCTTCCACGCACAAATTGACCTGCCCCACCCGTCCCCTCCCCCCCCTCCCCCCCTCCCGCCCCCCTTTTGATCAAAATCAGCCCCCCACGTCCTTAAACACTCCGCCCTCCCCTCACCGGATATTCGACTGACAGGATTCACTTGACAAACTGATGCATTTCCTTCCACAGCTGTCAGATTTTGTCCCCCTCAGAAACGGCTTCTATAGTTTCCGCTCACAGACTGCCTAACATCACCCTGTTGACCCTGATAGCTACACTGTAGTTGCAAGGGGAGTCGCCGACCTATATCCCTAATGAGGACACACAACCCGTAATACGCGCGATCGGAGTATCACACACAGCTTGCAAAGATGAGTCTCGACAAAATATTCGATCTCACAGCTGGAGTGTATTTTAGTGTTTATAATTTATACTCCGGAGCATATTTTTTCTTGGTGTACCTAGACCATGGATTAGTCCATAAGGCTTTTCACTGCCGGGTTTCCTAAAAATATTTTTTCTTGTGTAGTGAGGTGTACCAACCATCGTTTTATCAAGCCACCACCTCATCAGAAGGAAAAAAAACAATGGTTGGTGCACCTCTGGCGTAGACCTTGTGCCCCACCGGAGCGCACGTGGAAGACATCCCATAGGCGAACCCGCGGCGGTTCGTACGGTCGAGTCGCTCCCAAGCGGCGCGTGCCTAAGTTACTTCAGCCGTATATCTAGTCTATATACAAAGTGATTAATTGTTTTTGGAGAGGACAGGATTCGTCCAGGAGTTTTGCTGTTCGTATCGGCCTCAGTATTGTATAGGATTCTCGGAACTGGAATCTCTCGGTCAAATCGCTTCGTTCGAGCGCCGTCTTCGAGGGGCGGCTCCAACGCCCCTCACCCTGTCTTATCCGTTCCGCACCTCGACGTGAACGCGGATGCGGGCTGAAGGAGGCATGCGAGAAGTGACCAAAAAATTATATTTGGGCGGTATACGCCCGAGCTATTCTTGGATCTTCGCATATGCAGAGCTTGAACGAAAAAACATGAGAAAACATCTCCAAATTGGCATCATTTCCAAATGGGCGTCTTAGTTCGTCCCCACATAGACTTTTTTTCATGGTCACAACTCGAAGCGTTTGGCCTATTATCGTACTACTACTGCTGTGTCGTTGCTTTTCGGTGTCGGATTTCTCGGTCAAATCCCTTTGTTTCGAGCGCTGTCTTCGAGGGGGACCGTTTCCTGCCCAACGGCATCAGTAAACCCGGTAGATGTCCGTGCTGATTCTTGATCCTGAAGAGATACAAGTTATGTGGTCACAGACTGTGAGGCAGAGTAAACCAAACAACCGCAACAAATTAAGGTAAATCAAGTGAAATTCTAGGGTACCGGGTACGTGAACACAACAAAACAGGCCAGACCATAGAAAATAAGAAAATGAACATAACGGAGTCGCTTTAAAAAAAATGCAGTACGAGAACCCATGTTTTGGCAGTATTTTTCATCGCCGCTCCAAAGACTCGTTCCGTGTATATTGGTCCACGATCCACGAATCCATCTTTCAGGACCGCATCATAAGTATCTCACACTAATTCCAAGTATATTTATCCCCACAAACGCGGATGCAGTTCTAAAGGTGTGCTTCTCAAGGTAGTGTTTCGAACGCTTTGTTGTGTGGGCGCAAGAGTTGCGCTGGCTGCTGACCGTTGTTGCCTGTCAATGCATCGTGTGCGCCAGCAATTGATGATACAATACAGTATAACAAAATAGATATCTTCAAAATATCATCTATCTTTTCGCGTTGGCCAGGAATTAACCGATGATACAGAGTAATAGGAATCTTCTTGACAATATCTCCTGTGCGCCATAGCAATCGACGATACAGCAGTACTTCTCGCGGAGTGCCTGGTAGCGCTCGGGCAGTTTGACCTACGGTGTAGCGCTGTGGTGCTCCCTGTCGTACCGGTACGATCATGTGTATCTTGTGACTTGCGGTTCTCTTCGAGACGCAGCTGCTGTTTTACGTCTCACACGAGAACAGATTTTCAGACAAGCTACACCAACAAGTAACTTCAGCAGTACAGTGAGGGTATTCCGATTCAACACCACCCTGTGACAGGCCGAAGCAGGCGCTCATTTTGCTCTTCATCTTCATTTTTTTTCACCAAAAAACAATCTAGCTCGTTTGATATCCGGTATACTATATGATGATTCGATGTCACATCAGATATACAGTACGTAGTTTGCAGGGGTTGTGTCGCCTTCCTTAAACTTGGAAACTAATGAATCTATTGAAACCGCTGTCGTACCCGAGATACGAATGCATTAAATCGCCCCCCCCCTCCCTCGTATATATATATCTATACGGATACTTTGGACTCATGCTAGTTGGAATCGCCTCCCCCGAAGGCAGAACACACGTTGAACTAAAGACTCCCTTCCCACATTACAGCCCATGCATTTAACCAAGGGGCTCAAAGTCAAACCTTGTGAAACCAATAGGTTCCTAATAAGGCCTACCCGAAACAAAACGAAACCCGTTTTACTCTTTTCCAGGTGTCCGTGGTAATCTACGACAACGACGACGGGTGCTACCGGTCCTGCGCCGCGGGCGAGTGGGCTTCCCCCTGCAACGGCAGTTACGAGTGCGCCTCCTGCAGCCCCGGCTACTACTGCTCCGGCAACTGCAACGACCCCACCGCCTGCCCCGTGGGCACCGCCATCGCAAGCTACGGTTCAAGCGCGGCCGGGGACTGCGAAACCTGTCAATCGGGCTACTACGCCACCGAAGAAGGCTCTTCTTCCTGCACGCTTTGTCCAGCGGGTTACTCCTGCAGCTCGACCACCGCGGCTCCATCCGCGTGCGCGAAGGGGGAGCACTCCAGCGCGGGTTCCACGGAATGTTCCGCGTGCGCAGACGGTTACTACAGCGCGTTTACGGCGCAGGAGTTCTGCCTGCCCTGTCCCGCCGGTTACGAGTGCTCTGACCCGACGACGGCGCCGAGCGAGTGCTCGCCCGGTTCGTACAGCTACGGCAACGCGACGGTCTGCGAGGATTGCCCCGCGGGGTACTACTGCTCGAGCACCGGGAGTTCGCCGGAGGTCTGCGCGGAAGGGTCGTACTCGCTGGACAACTGGGCGTACTGCGTGGTTTGCCCTCCCGGCCACTACTGCATAAACACCAACCAGGTGTGTTCATGTATAGAACTCCGCGGGTTTTTGCAATGTCGCTTTCTTTCCCCCCCCCCCCCCCCGCGGCTAATATACGCGTAAAAGTGGAAACCCTGCAAGCTTCGTCGCCTTATGGAGTGATTACACGTTGGGGGTGGAGCCGAAGGGTATGAGCTCCTGGCATGAAGGGGCTCAATATCCTACCCGCAACCTGACCTGACTTTTCTCGAAGACACTCGTTTGCGCCACGCGACCAAGCGTTTGTATGCGCTAGGTCTAAAAGCGTACATGCTCGGATATATGTTTTTTTGATAACTAGCCGATGGTTCCACTTTTTTCAGGAGCTCAATCGGTCAGAAACGTCCTCCGCCCGCCCCCCCCCCTAAAAACAAAAACAACTGCAACCCCTGCCGCTGAGATAGCTCTTGGTATTGTCAAGTCACCAGAAATTCGGGCAGCAGCGTATTTTGTAGATGTGTAGTTTTCACTCGTCTGTATTGATGTGACCATGGCTACGGCTGGGGTGTTATGATGACTGGTTCTACGATAGTCCCCCCCCCAAAAAAAAAAAATACAGCGATTTTTTTTAACGGACGTCTGTCTCATGGCTGCTCGGTACTAGGAAAAAGTATGACCCTTCCTTCTTTCCTTCCACAAAAAAAAAGTATCTTTAGACATGCTTTCTTGCAAAATGCAACAGACTTATCGAACGACTACATCGGGGTGGCAAGGGAGCGCACCCTATATTGCCGGAGATACATACGGCCGGGAGCCGGTTTATAAACCGGCGATTTCGTTAAAGAAAAGTTAGGGAGGCTACGGTGGGTGGGGGGGGGGATGTTACGAGATCTCCCCCCTTTCTTACTTCCGGGTTTCCATTACCCATGGCCTGAGGTATGAGTCGTTGTTCTATGGTAGCCCCCCCCCCCCCCCCCCCAACTTTTCTTCACGCGAAATCGCCGGTTTTGATACCAGCTCCCCGCCCGTATCTCCCCCTGAAACGCGGTGACCCCCTGCTGCCACCGCGACGACGTCATCGTTCGACAGTCCCTTTGAAAACGAGAACACGCATGAAGATGGGTCCTTCGTAGCACCCTCTCCTCGTGTCGAGCAGCCCCGTGAAGTATTCGTTAGAGAAAATCGCTGGTTTTTAGGCGGGGGGGGGGAGGGGGGGGGGGGGGGGGGGCGCTATCGTAGAATCGGTTGTATACGAAAAAAATTCCGACGTTATTTTGGGTTAAGAATCCCCGTTAAGAAAAATGATTTTTTTGGCCAAAAAAAAAAGGAGAAGCTGTACAGCAGTGTCTCTATCTTCAGAACGCGTCTGGGAAGCTGTGAGAGGCAGGCGATAAGCGTGAGGCATATGCGACCATACTCGGGGATTGCTCCAAAACTTTTTCTAGACACCCGCTTTGATTAGATTCGAGCTCCTCGTCGTTTTTTTTCGTGGCGGGGATATGTATTAATGTGGTCCCAAAAGGGCAAATGCAATTGTTTGTGTGTGTCATGGTACCTGGCTCATACCCCCCCCCCCCCCCCTCCCCCCTTCCCCCCCCCCTTACAATATACATACTGTATAAAAGTTGGCCTCGGTTGGAACCGACGCTACAAAACATCCCCCCCCCCTACAATATACATATGAGAGTTGGCCTCGGTTGGCACCGACGCCGTAAAGCACTATATGTGTATATTGGGGTTGGCATTGGTTGGGAACGACGCTGTAAAATATGCCAAGCACTGCGTGAGCTAGACAACCAGGGTAACGTGTTTTTTGTTTTTTGTTTTTGGCGGTCACCATGATGGTCATCGAGTTAGATCATATTGTGCGGGGTGGAGAGCCGTAATTCCGCACAAGGGGAATGATCGCATCGCGTAGTGTGAATATGGTATGGCACCCACGAGGCAGTTACATACGTAATACCATTTGCTGTCTCTGGAGTGACCACACCAGAAAACAAAGGATAACTCATTGGCGCTGTCATCCATAAGCAAGAACGTAGGCACAAGGTGCCGAAGTTCGTCTTACGAGCGGTTGTTGGAAGGATGCAGTTCGCCTTTCGTGCGACTCGCCGAACACCTCACGGCGCTTCGCGCTTGGTGCAAGCAATGTCTGCCTGGTTGGTGGAAACCCGACGTGCTCCGTCCCGGCATAGTAGGGATGCGAGGGTCTACGTTCATTCGACTACGGCCGTGCACAAACTGAGTACCCCCTCCCCCGCCCCCTTTTTTCCACGCCACACACGCAAAAACAGGTTCCGACGATATGCAACGCAGGCACGGCCTCCCTGGGCGGCTCCACCTCGTGCACCGCGTGCGCGAGCGGCACGTACGCCTCCGTGCAAGGCACCACGGGCTGCACCAACTGTCCGGCCGGCAGCTCATGCCTCAACGTCACCGCGGAGCCCGTTCCGTGCACGAACGGCACGTACAGTCAGCTGGGGAGCGCTCTCTGTACGGACTGTCTCGCCGGGACGTACAGCCTCGGAGAGGCCTCTTCGTGCGTGGCGTGTCCTGTCGGGCACTCGTGTGCGAACCCGGCGTCGTCGCCGGTTTTGTGCGATGAAGGTTACTATTCCAGCGGAGGACAAGTGAGCCAAAACAAATCATGTCGACCATCTGTTTCTTTTTTTTCTCCTGGCGCTGGACTTCGCTTCTTTTTACTTTTTTTTTTTTTCTTTTATACGCCTATTATTTTTAAGTTTTCCAGGCTGGGTTTTGTTTCAATTCACTTAGGCGCAAGGCGGCGTTTACTTTTATTGGGCGTTTTTTTTTTTTTTTCTCTGAACGAAGATTTCATTTTTTTGACAGGTAGGTAGGTGGTGTTTTTGGCAGACGGTTGTAAAGTTTGTTTTTACAGCCCCCTTTTTTTGTGAGACGTAGTTTTAGTTTTGCACGGTCGGCTGCGATACACAATACCTCGCGCTTTAACCCGGCGTCGTCGCCGGTTTTGTGCCGTGGTGGGCATGATTCCGGCGGGGGGTAGGGGGGGGCGGAGGAGGGCGGCAGTTGGGCCACATCGTTTTTTGTTCAAAATATTTTTCGTCGTATTATCGCCAGGGCGGATGGATAAAAATAACGTGTAGCCCATTTCATACGTTGTTTTTTCTGTTTATGTTGTTGTTGTTGTTGTTGTTGTTGTTGTTGTTGTTGTTGTTGTTGTTGTTGTTGTTGTTATTGTTGTTGTTGTTGTTGTTGTTGTTGTTGTTGTTGTTGTTGTTGTTGTTGTTGTTGTTGTCGTTGTTGTTGTTGTTGTTGTTGTTGTTGTTGTTGTTGTTGTAGTAGTTGTTGTTGTTGTTGTTGTTGCTGTTCGCTGTTGTTGTTGTTGTTGGTTGTTTGTTTGCTTATCCCTTCTATTATCCTCGGACGCTTTCTTTTCCCTTCTCCCTCCGTAGACATAACTCAGATCCGCGGGACACCAACTATGCAGGCGGTTCGCCCCCCCCCCCCCCCCCCCGCTCCCCCCAACGGTGCCGTGTGCCTTCATTTTTATCGCGGGAAGATTCCGAGCTGTTTCTTCCCCCGTTGGCGCGCATCGAATTTCCGCTGTAAAGTTTTTTATCCCACGTTGCGTTCACGTAAGTTCGTCCCCGAAAAAAACAGCCACGGATTATAGAGGTAACAAGCTTTTCGGCCGAAATGGTTTCGTCGGAATGACGAGGCAGGCTCCTCACCCCAAAGTCGAGGCAGTGCGTACGTTCCTTGATCTTTAGCATCCCACATACACCTTGTTTGTTTTCTCCTTTACACTCGCTCGCCTGTAATCCACAGGTTGACCCCGTATGCGAGCTTCTGGACAATAAAGCCATGGTCACAGACGTCTTCCTTTTCTCTGCCCCCCCTCCCCCGGGACATGCTTCCACGTTTATCGCGCCTTTGGTTCGGCGTTTCCCACTTTTCAGCGTTATTCTTGCGCTGTTCGATTTTTTTCGTTGGTTTAGTTTTGGCTGACTCTCGCTCTTCTCGCGCTTTCCGCTCGTCGTTTTTTTTTTTTTCACCCAAGAAAAATCTCCCTACGAGCGCAAGTAGTACGCGCTCGGTGAGGCTTGAACCCAGGACCTTGACGTGTTTAAGGCTAATAATAGTACTAATCCATCATCCGGGACGCCGATGTCCGACGGACGTTGGCACGATTGAATCCAGCAATCCAACATCTTTATCTTCGCCTGCTGTTGACTCGCTTTTTCCTCTAAGCTCAACCTAAACCTAAAACTAAACGAAACAAAAAGTTGACAAAAAAACAAAAACAATAACAAAAAACATAAGAACCCCTACCGTGTTTATTGTTATGTCGCTTTCACTTGCAGGCGGCATGCGACGTCTGTTCGCCCGGCACGTACACCGACTCCACGCACGCCGCGTGCGTGGCGTGCACGGCGGGGTACGAGTGCTCAGACCCGACCGTCGGGCAGGTCCTCTGCGACGACGGGTACTACAGCACGGCTGCGGAGATTGCGTGCACGGAATGCCCCGCGGGCTCGTACTGCACATCCTCGTTCTCTCTGCCGCAAGCGTGCGACCCGGGGACATATTCAACCAGGTCAGACGAGGGGAAAAGCCGTACACAGAGTAGTACATTGGAGACAACGTGCAACCGTGACCGGCTCACGGGCCGCCGCCGCCGCCACGGGGGGGGGGGGGAAGAAGGGTCGGTATATATGAACATTCATGATCAGAGATGTGGGATAGGTGGTTCACGCCCTAATATCTTAAAACAGAGTAGTATTCCTGGCGGAGGTAAGCGAAGGAGGGGAAGGGCGAGCGGGGCGTCGAAGCAGATCCGCGATAGGAAGCTCATCGAAGCAGTGGAACGAAGCGCCGAGAAGTTCTCGCGGGTTCAAGAACGCGACATTTAGGCCCACGTGTAAAGCACGGAAAAATACGAAAACTGTAGATCCCCTGGTTTCTCCTTACCCCAATATCATTAAAGGAAAACAACTGTATGTAAGAGGGGGGGGGGTAGGTGAAATTTAACAAATTGATACTGTTACGGAAGGCCATGGTCATTAAGACCCACGATATACGCAAAAAAAAAGCTATACAATAATACTCTGTTTTTCCTTACCATGTTTGGTCTTCGTTTCTAGAATATATGCCCCCCCCCCCCCCCCCCCCCCGCAATAATAATGCAAAACGTTAGTTGTGTTCTGGCGTTCGAGGCACTAAAGCATGGGGGATTTTTTCATGGGCCTGCACCATCACTTCCGTCTCACGGTCAGCATAGCGCTACTCAAGCGAGAAAAACATCAGAAACTATTGCATGTGAAGAGTCGTTCTACGGCCCCCAAACTTTTTTCTAGAACGAAATCGGCGGTTTCAAAACGAGATCCCGGTCGTATCTCTCCTGTAATACGGTGTCCCTCGACACCCCGGCGTCATCGATCGATAGGCCTTTCTTTGCACATAAGGATATATATATATGGATACTTTGGTTTCAATTGTATCCTTCCTTGTGTGGAGCAGGCATGAAACGTTCGTTAAAGAAAAAGCTGTCTTTTTTTAGGGGGGGGGGGGGGGCTGTCGTAGAATCCGTCTGAACCTCTTTGTCGTACCGAGCGTCACCGTTCCCTCCATGCAACAGGCTCACTTTTTTTTTCTGTTTTTTTTCTGGGAATATCTTTAGGAGTCGATCTCTCGAGACGTTGGAGCTCATGCTGCCTGCACATTTGTCGGATGTTCAAAAACACTGTGCTACTAATGGTTGGTAATCCTAACATCGCAACCAATGTTCTTTTTCTGCGCATATCAAACATTATTTCTTGCGAAATTTTTCAATCCAACAAAAAGTCCCCGCTTTTTTGTAGCTACTGCTACGGTACGTGTACAGCACGAAACACATAACACGGCTATCCTAACCCTAACCCCTAACCCCTGACCTCTGACCCCTACCCCCCCAAAAAAAAAATCCGCGCTGTCCTTATCGAAACCCCGACCCCCCCTCCGACCTCTCTCAGTGGGTCCCCCAACTGCACAGTGTGCCCTGGCGGATCCTACTGCGCCACGCCGTCGGCGCTACCTGTCGCGTGTTCGGAAGGAGAATACTCCCCCGACGGCGCGTCCACGTGCACAACCTGTCCGGCCGGGTCGTACTGCCCGGGTACTATCCGAGACGAGGACTCGAAGGCGCCGTGCCCGGCGGGGCAGTATTCTCTCGGCGGCGCGAGCGTGTGCTCCGCTTGCCCGAAGGGCTTCTACTGCCCGGACCCGTCGCAGGGGCCGACGGCGTGCCCGGATGGCTATTACGCGGATGTGGGGAACATGACGGCGTGCGATAGGTACGTTGCGTGTATATCACGCGGTGAAAAAAGTGAGGGCGGTTTTTAATTTCTTTTTCAAGGTGCTTCGCTGCTAAAAGGGATGGTCTTTTGCACGTATAGCAGACCTTGTTCGGTGTCCCGAAACCAGAAAATACCCGGGAGAGCAAAAAAAGGTGAAAACACGGCTGGTCGCTGCGTGCTGTATTTCCGTCGTGACGCCGGAGCAACCCTTTAAGACAAATAAATGCGGTGCAACCGGAGGCAAACACGAAACAAACCAGAGCCGTACGCGGTGCAAATTGATGCAAATGCGGTGCGACCTGAACTAAATGCGGTGCAACCTGCACCAGTGAACTTATAATGATAATACAAGGGCTCCGCATGGAAGCCGGCATTCGCCGGCACCCATGCCGGCACCCATGCTCCGGGTAGGGCAGGGCAGCACTTCGACCTTTTCGATTCAATATTCGATAGAGAGTAAAAACCGTTACCACGCAAACACATAGTCTACGCGTGTAGAACGTAAAAGTAGTGCCAAGATACTGATATATATATACATAATATGTCTAAGCAAAGCGTACTATCTTGACGCCCTTCGCGGAACGCGGAATAACCCGAGCCAAACGTTGTGCAAATTTTGGTCCAAATGCGGTGCAGGCTGAAAACAATGCGGCACAACCTGCACCGATGAAAGTTGTGTAGATGACATGTCTAAATAAAGCGTGGTTGTGTGGCATCCTACATCTAGTTGTGCCCGAGACCCCAAAAGTTACCTGGAAAAACAAAAAATGCACGACCGAGATTAATGCGGCGCAATCTGAGCCAACAAGCTTCACTCAACACATACAGAAAATAGGTTTGTGTGTGGCTTAACACATGGCGCGCTACACCGGGCCAAGCCCGGAAGCTGAAAACACCCTGAAAAACAATTGGTGTACGGCTGAGCTAAATGCGTTGGAGGTCGACTCAATGAGCTCTTTTCAACACATGCAGATATATTCCGAGTTAAATCGGCACACGACGCGTATGAAAGTACGTGGAAGTGTGGTGAGCTAAAGCTTTATTTTTCCCCATCCGCCGGAGGATAAAAAAAAAAGCAGATATATTCGGTTAAACGCGTAGTATCTTACGCTCTGCACCGTGTTGATTGCGAACCCCGAAACCCCCCCAAAAGAGCTGAATGCGGTGCAACCTGCGCCAATGAGTTTCAACAAAAGTCTTGCAGTATAGGTATTCTGGTGAACGGCAATATATGGCGTCCTGCATCTTGCTGTGCCCTAACTCCAATAACCCTGAAAATCGACTCAAAAAAAAAAGAAAAAAACAGTTATACGGCTGGACGCTACTGCCCTCTCGCCGCCGCAATACCAAGGCAATCCTGATACGAAAAATAAATGCGGTGCAACCTGAACCAATGGGCTGCATTTTTCTATCCAACACATGCGTCACAGATAATCTGTTAAACGGTTACAACCTGGCCACCCTAAATCTCCTTGTTTGCGAAACGCCCCGGACACAATAACGGATGCACGGCTGGTCAATGCTGCCCTTCCGCCGTGTGTGTGATGCCAAAAACGAATTATTTAATAAATAAATAAATAAATAAATACATGCGGTGCAACCTGTGGAGCCAGTGAGCTTCATGTAACACACGGACATGAAAAAATCTGATAAAAAACGCCGCGATATATTTCACATCTAACATACTACACCTTGCTATTGCCCGAAAATGCCCCGAAACAAACTGAAAAGGTGCTCGGCTGGGTACTACTGCCCTTCCGGCGCAATGCCCGAGCAAGCCTGCCCGCAGGGGTACTACAGCCTGGACGGCGCCTCCAACTGCACCGGTTGCTCCCCGGGCTTCTCCTGCGCCACCGCCGCCGCGGCCCCCGTGGCGTGCAGCCCGGGCACCTTCTCCCTCTCCCTCGCCATCAACTGCACCTCCTGCCCCCCCGGCTACTTCTGCCCTAACACCCAAGCGGCAGAGTTTTACGAGTGTCCGGCCGGAACCTACTCGACCGGGGATGCCTCGTCGTGCGAACCTTGTCCTGCGGGGTACTATTGTCCGCTAACGACGGTGGCGATGGAGTTGCCGTGTCCTGACGGGTACTTTTCGAGCGGCGGGGCGGACAATTGTACCGCCTGCGCCGCCGGGTATGCTTGCAACTCGGACGGGAGCAGCCTGGTGGCGTGCGAGCTGGGCTACTACTCGCAGGCCGGTGCGACGGACTGCGTGCCGTGTCCGGCGGGGTTTTACTGCCCGGACCCAAGCTCGGTGAGAATGCGTTGCGTTATCGTTGTCAATAGAACGATTTACGGAGGACCAAAAGTAACCAGACCGAACGATGTACACAACCCCCCCCCCCCCCCCCCCCGTGTACATGCCTCTGTAATAACAAACCACATTGCGGCCCTCGTTACCCTAATAGACCATGTTCCTTTCGTCACGGGATGCACGCGACGGTAGAAGAGGTGGAAACCCAGGAACCGTCGTTCTTGCATGAATACAAAAGTTGGTGTAGCGTTCACCCTTTTCTCAAACAAAGAAAAAAACAAAAAAACAGACTGGGGTGCAGCGTTTCTGTTGCTTTTATTTTGGTGTCGGCCGATGCCACGGTGTACCGGGGGGGGGGGGGGGGGGGGGTGGTTCCCTTATGTTTTTTATTTTTATTTTTATTGTGCAGTGGCTCAGGATCATTCGCGCGGGTGACTGACCCTCCTTCTTGATACGCTCTCGTGCTTTTTTTTTTTTTTTTCCTCTCGGCATGAGTCCCCAACGGGATGGTCGGCGACGCATGCGCGCAAGCACCATCGCATCCAGTCTTTTCGTCGGCGTGATGCAGAGTCCCTCGTGCGAGTGGTGGAAACCTGGGAGTGTGGCGATTGGGGGTACATCGTAGCACCGTCGTAACATCCCCCCTAGCTGCCCACCGTAGCGTTTGTCCATCCTTGTAGACTCGTTCTACGACAGAGATAGCACTTTTTGGCTGAAATGGTTTCCGAATGACGGGGCTCCTTAATAACCCGGAATCGTCGGGAATAGAGGTATAAAGGTATACCGTTTTTTGGCTGAACTTGTTTCTGAATGACGGAGCTCCTTAATAACCCGAAATCGTCGGGAATAGAGGTATTAATGTATACCGTTTTTTGGCTGAAATGGTTTCTGAATGACGGGGCTCCTTAATAACCCGGAATCGTCGGGAATAGAGGTATTAAGGTATACCTTTTTTTGGTGGAAATGGTTTTCTGAATGAAGGGGCTCCTCAATAATCCGGAATCGTCGGGAATAGAGGTATTAAGGTATACCGTTTTTTGGCGGAAATGGTTTCTGAATGACGGGGCTCCTCAATAACCCGGAATCGTCGGGAATAGAGGTATTAAGGTATACCGTTTTTCGGCGGAAATTGTTTCTGAATGACGGGGCAGGCTCCTTAATAACCCGAAATCGTCATAAATATATGTATATATATTTACGATTCTCGTTTGATCCCTAGGCCAGAGGACTTTTCATTCGCGATAAAGTAGGTTTATTTTTATCCGGGGTCAAAGCAGTTTTTTTGGGTCAAGAAGGATGGGCCTAAACCTCCTCCCAAAGTGAGGGGTAGTATTAAGAAAAAAAGTGGCCCACCGTTACCGTAGCACGCGTCTGTACTATTGCTACAGTAGTACGCCCACGTGTCGTCTTCTGTTTGATGCTTCCAGACTGCGCGGGATGCGTCACAAGATAGTAAGCAGTACAGTAGTATTGTGCATCCATTGTGCTTACACTGCTGTACCAATAATCAGGACCTTCACCGGTCGTGATTCGATTCGGATCAGGAGCGTCTTCGAAATCTCACCAGTCGGGTGAGGTCGGGTTGGGTCAGTTTTGTTTCAAAGTTCCCGGATCGGGTCGGGTCGGGTCCGACCCGACCCGACCCGACCCGACCTGATCCGACCCGATCCGATCCGACCCGGGAGAAGTGGGTCGATCCGTGAAAAGCTCTCATTAATTGCCAGCATGTTTTTTCCCTTTTGTTTGCGTCTACTTTCTTTTTGTTTTGTCGCTTCGCCAGTCCACGGTGTGGGAGTGCGCGGCAGGGTCTTACTCCGAGGGGATCCTTTCTGTGTGCACGGAGTGCGAAGCCGGATACTACTGCCCTTACCTGGACAGCGCAGAAGCTCGCCCGTGCTTGTCGGGTTCCTTTGCCATCGGCGGCAAGGACACTTGCACCGACTGCCCGGCAGGATACATGTGCAGGTAAGAAGGGGATACATAAAAACCACACGTGAGACGCACTCCTACGGCGGAGGTGGACCATTTGTTTTCAGGGTCCTTTCACGGAACCCGGGCCGACCCGTAATATTTGCAAGCCTCCTGACCCGACCCGACCCGACCCGACCCGTGGGATTTCCAACAACCTACCGACCCGACCCGACTCGATCCGCTGGGGTTTTGATTTTTAGCCTCCACCAAACCCGACCCGCGCGGGCCGGTCGGGTTATGCATGACCAGTGAACAAACCTTGATTTTTTTGTTTTTCACCTGTGGCTTCTCGTTGGACGAGCTCTACTCTTCAATCCCGATGAAGGCGCACCACTTTTTTTTTTTTTTTATTCTTCTGTCTGGGGCTTTACTTCCAATTTTGTTTTGGAGCTTAAGACCTACCTCTGCCAGAAACTGATTTGGGAAAAAAAATAAAACCTTGCTTCGTGTACGTATACAGCGGATGAAAAAATCGTCCCATGTTCTACTTACTGTAGGTGCACAACGAGAAGCATCATGTACAAAAAAATAAGGGGGGCGTATTTTCCGACGATTTTGGGCTAAGGAGCCCCGTCATTCAGACAAAAACATTTCAGCCAAAAAACGGCATTACCTTAATACCTCTATCTTGGGCAAT
>JABAKD010000020.1:9431987-9554487 GCA_012845835.1 Undaria pinnatifida
AGGTGCTCTGCACAGACAGCACGAAACGGTAGCTCCGTTCAAGATTTACACCCGCAAAAATAAATTAAAGGTTTTCCTTCAGAGTTAGAGTTGGCTTTATGACTAGAGGTCATGCTGATTGTATACCCCGCCTGTGCCCGCGCCTCAACTTGCCGGCAGCACGAGATTTTAGTTATGTTGCGTACAGAATTCTCGCGAGCATTCCTGACCCGGGATATCGTACGGCTGTAGGAGCAGGCGTGTGGATTCCAAATTACGATTACTAAGACACTCCGCGTACGTGCGCAAGCTAAAATGATTTCAAGCGTAAACCACATCGGAAAACAAACACAGCGCTCTGCGCCGCCCAACTCGTCGCCGAGCCCCCCCCCCCCGCCCCCCCCGCCCCACATCTAATCCCCCTCCCCCACCTCCTCCCTTACCCCCCCCCCCACCACCACCATCTTTCCCACCCCCCATACCCCTCCGACCCCTTCCCCCGACTCCCCGACCCCCACCTTGCCACCCCTAACCTTCTCCCCCCCCCCCCCCCCCGACCAAACCTCCACCCTTTCCCCCCGTCCTACGGTAGCACGTCTGCATCGGTCAACTGCACCTCTTGCCCGGCGGGCTACTTCTGCGACGACCCCGAGGCCGTGCCTCAGCCGTGCGAGGTCGGGTACTACAGCGGCGGCGGGACCTCGGTGTGCTCTGCCTGCCAGCCCGGTTACCGCTGCCCAGAGGCCTCAGCCAGTGCAACTCCTGCCGGTTCGGAATGCCCCGAGGGAACCTACTGTAACCCTGCGAGAACGCTTCTGGAGTGCCCCGCCGGGACGTACGGTGAGATATTGCGGCGAAAGACGAAAAAAGGAAACCGCGAACCTTCACGCTGAGGTCCATGAGCCCCGGTCATTCCTGGAGTAACTAGGTTCGGAGCTGGGCGAGCAAGCGAGATTTTTTCAAGATAACTCGAAAGCTTAATTTAGTCTTTTTTTTTTCTTTTGGGGTGGGGGGGGGGATTAAAAAGAAACTATTCAGTATGCCTACTTAGATTGGTTACGCGACTGAAATAGCCTCTGAAGGCAGCTGGTTCCTTTCCAACCAGCACGTCGTGTCACCCATTTGTACGTGGCCCGTGCCATTATTATTATTATTTTTTTTGCGTGAGTATGATGACAAGGAGTTTTTGGAAACGCCTTTCATTTTTTTGCCATCCTACCGGGGCCAGCCAGCCTATTCTATCCCCTTCTTTGACATCTCTCGGCGGAACTCGGTTGGCAAAAAAGTATCGGGCGTCGTCCCACATTGTCGTTGATCGAATTATCGCAGGAGAGTGCACGCACCACTTTTGTGTTTTGGAGGACATGGTTGAGGTGCGCTGTGGGCCAGACGAAGGGGGGGAGGGGGGGGGGGGGGGGGGGGGGGGGGGGGGGGGGGATTCCTACGCTGGTTGGGTCAGGATTAGGGTTAGGGTCAGGGGTCAGAGTGATGTCAAAATAAAAGATGCTTGAGAGTCCTTATCTCCAACAAGTGGCAAGGTTCTCCTCCGTGGTTTAATATGGGGTTAGACTTACGGTAAAAACAAAAAAATATTGTTTGTCAGCCATTTTTCTCCAAGTTTAGCGGTAACGATGTGCTCTTCCAGACGCGGGGGGCATTATCCCCTACATCGACCCAAGAATCCTCTAGGGGTTGGGGGGACGTTATGACACGCCCCTCAATTTGTCACTCCCAGGTTCGACCCCACCCGCACGAGTGACTCACTCTGTATTTGTACCTCACCGACGACCAAAAAACAAAAACAAAAAACTTTTGGGCGATAATTTTTTTTTTCGCGCGCAGCGTAGCTAATCACCACTCCATTTTGCGGATTGATATCGCTGCAAGAAACGGCGTGAAATCTGAAGACTTGCCGAGGAACAGGGAGGGGTGTCACTCGCTGCGAGGGACCCCTGAGACACCGAAAAAAGGAGCCCCCAAACGTGCCCCCCCCCCCCCCCCCCCGCAACCGCATACGTTACGGCTAGGGTTAGGGCTAGGGCTAGGGCTAGGGTTAGAGGTGTCCCACGGTAGGAGTTTGAGCGGACGCGTGCTACGACAGAGGTGCAACAGCATTTTTTTTCTTAACATTACCCCTCACTTTACGAGGAGGTTAAGACATGTCCTTCTTTAACCCGAAAAAAAACTCACTTTTGGAGAAAAACAAAATCTGGTACACATTCCGGATGAAAAATTCCATGGCCTATTATTAGTAGGTACGCACCGAAAACCGAGCAAAACAAAAAGAATGACGAATATTCCGACGATTTGGGGTTAAGAAAGCCCGCCCCCGTCGTTCAGAAACCATTCCCCGCAAAAAAACGGTATACCTCTGACCTCCTCAAAACGTGGCGCTATCGGTTGCTATTATTTTCCAACGAGCATTTTTTGGTTTTGCAGTGGACCAGCCAGCGCATTGAAAAATGTCGGTCGAGTTTGCGCGAAGGAATGCCTTCGAAGTCACGTCAACCGCGGGCGAGACGTCGAGCTGCTCCCGCGTGTCACGGGCCCAGACCCTTTTCTGCTGTAAAAACCACGCAGCGTGGGATGGTGGCTCGTTTGGCTGCAATAAAAAAATACGCGTGTCTAATCATTTCATTTTCCCCCACAGCTGGTAAGGTTGCCTCCAGACGCAGGGGGGTTATCGTTCAAGGCTACGGCACCAGGGGGGGGGGGAATGTTAATACATGCTAATACCCCCCGTTTTCACTGCCGGGTTTCCATCACTCGCACGAGCGACCCTGTGCCGCACCGACAAAAAAAAAACACTTGAGGCGATTTTTCTTGGCCCGGCGTAGATTAACCACCCCATTGGGGAATCATGTCTCGCAATACTAGAAAACAGCATGAAAAACCTATGAGGCCGCGAAGGAACGGGAGGGTGGGTCGCTCGCGCGAGTGACCCGTAGCCCCTGCAGAAAAAAAAAGACATCAAAAAAGGGACCCCCCCCCCCCCCCCCCCCCCCCCCGCCTACCGTGCGATTCACCAATGCCGGGTTTCCATTCATCACTCGCACGAGTGGCTCTGTACCGCACCGACGAGAAGTACTTCGCGCGGTTTGATTGGCGCAAGCGAAGCTATCCATTTCTATCGCGGGTTCAAAATGTCGCAAAAATAAAACATCAGCAAAGCTTGACAACCGCGAAAAAGGAACAGGAGGGTCGCTCGTGCCAGCGACCCCGAGCCGCGCTAAAGACAAAAAAAAGGACCCCCAAAAGAAAAGACCCCCCTCCCGTAGAAGGGGTCCATGACGCCTGCTACGATAGAGGTATACCGTTTTTCGGCTGAAGTGGTTTCTGAATGACGGGGCTCCTTATTAACCCGAAATCGTCGGAAATAGAGGTATTAAGGTATACCGTTTTTTGGCTGAAAGGGTTTTCTGAATGACGGGGCTTCTTAATAACCCGAAATCGCCCGAAATAGAGGCATTGAGGTACACCTTTTTTTTGGCTGAAATGTTTTCTGAATGACGGGGCTCCTTAATAACCCGAAGTCGTCGGGAATGGAGGTATTAAGGTATACCGGTTTTTGGCTGAAATGGTTTTCGAATGACGAGGCTCCTTAATAACCCGAAATCGTCGGGAATAGAGGTATTTAAGGTATACCATTTTTTGGCTGAAATGGTTTCTGAATGACGAGGCAGGCTCCTTAACCCAAAATCGTCAGGAAAAAATAGGCCATTTTTGTTTTGGCATGAATTTTTTTGTTGTGTACCTACAGTAGGCCAGGGATTTTTTTTTTCCATCCGCGATAAAGCAGGTTTACTTTTCATCCGGGATAAAGCAGGTTTATTTTTCATCCGGGATAAAGCAGGTTTCTTTTTCATCCGGGATCAAAGCAGTTTCATGGGTTAAGATGGACATGTCTTAACCTCCTCCTATAGTGAGGGGTAGTATTAGAAAAAAAATGGTATTGCGCCTCTATCGTAGCACCCGTCCCAATGGTTGATTGGGTTTCGTATGGGCACGTACGGTTAGAGAGATGCATGGAGTTCACGGTAAGCGCCTACCCTTTTTTCTATTTTTTTTTTTTGGTCGCACAAGCGATTGTGTTACAGCAGGACTAGAGATATAGACGTGACTAAAACTTGGAAGCTTTTTTACACGTTTTATCGGATTTGTTTGTCTCACAGGTAACGTTACGGCCGCCGCGAGCCTCGAGGAGGGCTGCCAGTCGTGCACGGAGGGCTACTACTGCACAGACACGGGGAATACACTCGCGACGCGCAAGATTTGTCCGGCTGGGTACTACTGTCCCGTGGGATCGTCTTCCCCCACCGCCTGCGCAGCTGGTCTCTACAACTCCCTGACAGGGAGCTGGTCGAGCAACGATTGTACAGGTGATGTTCAAAACAGGTTTTGCCTTGCAGATAAGTGAACAAGAAGAAACCCCGAGGAATATGACAAAGGATACCTACAGCTGTAGTCACAATGTTCATGAGCAACAAAAACACCTAAACACACGACGAAACCATTACACAAAAATTAAAATAGCAGTTGGAAGAAAACACATAAGTAACAACAAAAAAACGCAACACACCACGAACAACAAACAACGAATACATCAACAACTAACTTGACGAGGATATAGGTTGTTTGTGTGTGTGGGAGTGCAATAATCAGTAAAGCCAGATGTATTAAATGCGTACTTGAGGGGGGTTGAGGGGGTTGGGAGGGGTTGTGGGCGTTGATGGCAGCGGATGCTGACGAGATTAGATTGTAGTCAGAGTAGATTGTAAAGTCAGTTTAAAGCTTCTGACTAGGCCGTTGGCTCCCTGGGAAAGCCTTATGCGCGCTGACTGTACGGCTCCGTGATTATGGTTTAACCTCCACTATATATATGCACTTTTTTCGCTTGAACACTCAGCCAGCAACGACCTATTACGTGTGTGTTTAGCTCGTGGCGTGGTCCGTCTAACTCACATGTGAAGGTCTCACCCACGTGTATCGTCCCGTCATAAACGCGCCATTGAAAAAACGGGGGAATCCCCCTTTTCACCCGCACACGCTACACGCGCAGCGAAAAACACGATCCTGAAAAGCTTCCATGTTCCACATCTAAAGTGGTAAGTGTTTCTCGTCTGCGCACAGCACGAACATCACTGTAGCGCAATCTCGCCTCTGAATACCCCCTCCCCCCCCGCCTTCCCACCCTCAGTCCTCTTCCCCCCCCCCCCCCCCCCCCCACCGCCAGCCCCAACCCCACCCCGTCCTACACCCGCCCCGCCCCCACCCTTCCCCCCCCCCCCTTCAACAACCCAATACGTCCTCCCCCCACCCTCAAGTCGTACAATGCCCCGTCCCTAAGAATGTGCTTGTGGCTATTGCTGCACGAGCGGGACTTTCCTCAAACGCATCATCTAGCTCCCGCCGGAAACCACTGCCCACCAAACACCCCTTCCTCGACCACCTACCCTTGTCCCGCAGGATTTTTTTCTGGGAGACACGGGACTCACGCTCGCCCCTGCCCCCCCCCCCCCCCCCCCGCGAGTCCCACTCCCTCTCCCCCCCCGCTCCCCAACCCAACGCACCCACCCCCCCTTCCAACGCCAAGCCCCCCCTCCCCCGCCCCCCCGGTGCGCCAATCCCCAACCTCCCACCTCGGTCTCGACGCTCCCCCCAACTTCTTGCTGCCCCCGCCCCAAATCTTGTATTTCTATTTCACGTTTATCAGAGTGCACCGCCAGCTACTATTATACCGACCAGGGCTCTTCCTCGAGCACATCTATTAATAGTGTGTGGTGAGCCCTTTGAAAAACTCTGGTCCGGAAAACACCCCTTCTTCTACCACCTAACCTTGTCCCGCTGGAACCTGTTCGAGAGATTCGAGACTCACGCTTGCAGCCGACCACTATCTCCCCTGCCCCCCCCCCCCCCGCTTGCCAACCCCCGCGCCAGCCCCCTCCCCCACCTCCCCTCCATTTAACCCTCCCCGCAACCCCGCCCCCTTCCCCAACTCTGCTGTTTCTGGAAGTGACCCTACCGGAAATTAAGTTAACTCATTGAAGATGTCATCCGTATACAAGTCCGCCTCACAAGCGGTTGTTGGAAAGGTGCAGCTACCCTTCATGCGACTCACCGAAAACCTTACGGCGCTTCGCGCTTGGTGCGCGCAAGTGTCGGCCTGGTCGGCGAAAACCCGACGTGCTCCATCCCGGCATAGTAGGGACGCGAGGGTCTATGCTCATGCGACTACTGCCATGCATGAATATCGAGTACCCCCCCCCCCTTTTCCAACCCCCCCCCCCGCCCCCCCCCACCCCCCCCCCCCCCCCGCCCCGAACAATCCACCCCCTTCTTCTTCCGTCGCCAAAACTTCGTTTCTCAGAGTGCGCCGCCGGGTACTACTGTACGGCCGGCTCTTCCTCGAGCACAGCCAACGTGTGTCCCGCGGGACATTACTGCCCGGCAAACACGCCATCCTCGACCTCCTATCCGTGTCCCGCGGGGAGCTATTCCGGCGACACTGGACTCACGCTCTCCACCCAGTGCACGGCGTGCATAGTCGGTCACTACTGTTTGCAGGGCTCGTCGTCCCCGGCGAGCTGCCTGACCGGAACGTACCAGCCGGCCGCGTCGGCGACGGACCCTACTGCCTGCTTAGCCTGCGAGCCTGGGTACGCGTGTCCTTCCTCTGGCATGTGGGAGATGACCACCTTGTGAGTATGACTTGGACGTCGAGTGAATTGGATTGGATTAGATTCGATTCGATTCGATTGGGTGTTTTTTTTTTGTTTCATGTTTTTTTTCCATTGGTGTGTGCGTGACCAGCCAGCAGCAGTTGAAGATTGGTTCTTTTTTCTTGGTCAGCAGTGAGCGGGCTCTGCTGAGGGCTGACGAAACACAAGAAAAAAAAAGAGGCGGATTTAATCACGAAGGGCTTTCGTTAATACCGGGGTTTTCACTCCTGGGTTTTCGCCGTTCGCCCGAGTGACTCTTCATGCCCCAATGACACAAATTTCTTTCGGCGATTCGTTGCTCGGCGCGGCGCAGCCAACCACTGCATCGCGGTTTCCGTACGGCAAGGAAAAAAACAAAGCACGAAAGCAATGTGGGGGGAGTGCGTCACTCGCGCGAGTGAGCCTGACACCACCGATCAAGGCTACGGCATTGCAGTATCATACCCCCGATATTGACTACCGGGTTTCCATCACTCGCGCGAGTGACTCTGTACCTCACATGGATAAAACACACACGTTCGGCGACTTTTTTTTTTTTGGTGCAGCGTAGCTAACCATCCCTTTTCTTTGTCAATGTCGAGAAGGTTAAAACCGACAGCACGCAAAAAAAAAGGTGACCTCGCAAGGGACGGGGGGGGGGGGGGTGTCACTCGCGCGAGTGACGCACCGAGCCACTTGAAAAAAAAAAGTGCCCAAAAAAACAACACCCCCCCCCCCTCATGTAGCGATTTTTTTTGCACCAAAAAAAGGTATACCTGGGCGATTGAGCTCCTCATGTGAGGAACTACTGGTTAGTGCAGCAATTTCGCGAGTACATTATTGTTTTAGGACCGAGGCATGGAAGCTTGGTTTGGGTTGTGGCGAACGAATGCCTTCGAAGTCATGCAGTATCGGGTGATGTTCATGTTGAGTTCCTCACGGTGAGGAGTGATGGGACTCATGCTGCCGCGTGCTACGAACAGAGAGGTGCACCACTTTTTTTTTTCTGGCGTTCCTCAAATTTCAGGGACCTTAATGGGCCCTCTCCCCAAAACCTGTTTTTTGGAGAGAAATAAAAGCTGCCACCGGATTGAAAAAACCTCATGTCCTTAGGTACGCACAAGGGAAACATCACGCAAAAAAAACAAAAATGGCCTATTATTTTTCCCGACCACTTTTGGGTTAAGAAGCTTCGTCATTCAGAAGACCTTTCCGCCAAAAAACGGTATACCTTAATACCTCTATTCCCGATGATTTCGGGTTATTAAGGAGCTCCGTCATTCAGAAAAAATTCCACCAAAAAATGGTATACCGCAATATCTCTATTCCTGACGATTTCGGGTTATTAAGGAGCCCCCCCGTCATTCAGAAACCATTTCAGCCAAAAAACGGTAACCTTAATATGTCGTATTCCCGACGATTTTGGATTATTAAGGATCCCCCCCGTCATTCAGAAACCATTTCAGCCAAAAAACGGTATACCTTAATATGGCCTACTCCCAACGATTTTGGGTTATTTAGGAGCCCCGTCATTCAGAAAACCATTTCAGCCAAAAAACGGTATACCTCAACACCTTTATTGTAGCACTTCAACCAAAAAACGGTATACCTTAACACCTCTATCGTAGCACTTCAGCCAAAAAACGGTATACCTCAACACCTTTATTGTAGCACTTCAGCCCAAAAACGGTATACGTTAACACCTCTATCGTAGCACTTCAACCAAAGAACGGTATATATTAACATCTCTATCGTAGCACTTCAGCCAAAAACGGTATACCTTAACACCTCTATCGAAGCACGTGTTAGCGGAAAAATTAAACGTGGGGCTTAACAAAACTGGACTTCCCGCGGCGCTGTTTCCTTTTTCGACCTTTGATCCCGCTCCCATCGCAGGTGTGGCACGGGAAGCTATTGCCCATCGGGAACGTCGTACCGCACGCAGTACGCGTGCGATGCGGGGACGTACACGGACTCGACGGACCTCACGTCTTCAAACCAGTGCACGTAAGTGAAAAAATAATCGGATGTGTATGGCGGGACACCCTGTGTGGGTGTTTTTTTTTTCATTTCGTTATTTTTGTTTTCTTCAAGTACCTGTGCTTTCGGTAATCGATGCGATTTTCCGATATATCGGAACTTTGCTCCGAAATATCGGAACTGCAGACTCCGTCTACAAACCGGTGCACGCAACCGCGTATTTCCTCCGGCATCGGCTTGCTCTGTTGCAAAATCCGTCGCCATTTTTCGGATGATGATTATCGGAAATCGGGACACCTCGTCTTGTTGTTGGGGTTTTTTAATATCGTTCACTTTCGATAACCTGTACGATTTCCGATGGACGGGAGCTATCGATTTGATAGACAAGCCAATCAATGCACGTAAACTGCTTGTTCCCCTCCGTCATCGGCTTTTTTTCTTTACAAAATCGATTACACACAATCGCATGCTTATCGGAAAACGGAGGCAGCCTAACCTACGTTTATTTGTGCTTAAATCACGTTCTCCCGGTGTACACTATGCCCATTATCCCGACCCAATCCAACCCAAACCCATGCCAATTTATACTAAACTCCCCCCCGTTCCCCCCCGCCCCCGACCCCCACACGAAAAACACACGAACATCGCTTGCCCCGAACGAAACAGTGCCCGTTAGACCCAATGCTAAAGATCACTTCCCAATCCCCCCACCCTCCCCTCCCCTATCCCAGCCCAGCCCCATCCGCCCCCCCCCTTCCCTATGCCACGAGGACGTCACATATGCTGCCTGTGGGAGTAGCCACACCAGAAACCAAATAAAACTACTTGAAGCTGCAATCCATGCGCAAGAAAGTACGCCCAATGGCGCGGAAGTCAGGCTCACAAGCGGCTCTTAGTAGGATGCGGCTCACCCTTCATGCGGCTCGCCGAGCGCTTCACGGCGCTTTGCGCTTGCTTTGGTGCACGCAATGTCCGCCTGCCTGGTTTGGCGAAAAACTCGGCGTGTTCCGTCGTCCGGTGCGAGGGTTTTTATGGTCTCGAGACTGCGGCTACGTATGGAATGAATACCCCCCCCCCTCCCCTCCCCCTCGTCTCCTACGCAACAAAACAAACCCCCTAAAACTAATTGTCCCGAACGAAATCCCTGCGTTTCAGGGTCCCACCTTGGTAGACTGGTCAGACTGCGGCGCAGGACACTACCGCCCGCAGGGCAACCCGTTCGAGACACCTCACCCGTGTGTCGCGAGGCCCCATTCCAAAACTCACCCCTCCCCTCCCCGGCCCGCATCCCAACCCAACCCCGTCCAACTCCCCCGTCTCTAATCCCCACCATTACTCCTCCGCCCCCCTCGCACGAAAACGCCATTTATATTCGACAGTATTTGCCCCGAGCGAAAGGCTTGCGCGTCGGGGTCTACCTCGGTGGACTGGTCCGACTGCGGCGCGGGATATTACTGTCCCGAGGGCACTCCTTCCGAGACGTCGTACCCGTGTCCTGCGGGATCTTACTCCAACCGCACCGACCTAGCCGCGGCCAGCGAGTGCTACCCGTGCCCTCTGGGGCATTGGTGTGGGGGAAGTGGCTCGGGCGAGCCGGACGGGGAGTGCGAGGCGGGGTATTACTGTCCGCTATCGACGGCGGCCGCCACGAACAACCCTTGTCCCGCGGGGACTTTTTCGAACTCGACTTCGCTCTACCGCGAAAGTCAGTGCGAGGATTGCTGGCCTGGGTGAGTTCGCGTACGTGGGAGACAAATGGCAACACTCGTTTTTTTTTTTGGCTGGGGGGATAATGTTGTACGAAAGCGTAAATCCCAATAGAACTGTACCCACGGTTTTGGAGGGATAAATTACTTGGAGTAAATGTGGGGAGATATCCTTTTTTGCAGATCTAAATGATGTAGTACGCAAAAAACCCCACCAGAGCTGCACTCGGTGTTGTGGAGGGAGAAAATAGTTGCGTTCGATGAACCGAAATGTCATTTTTTGCAGCTCTAATTTGGGGACGAACTATTAACCCGTCATCAATACCAAGTAAATTGATGGGAGGCAGTTTTTGTTACGTGGGCTTTTTAGCGGGGGAATGAAAGGAGGTAGGCAGACTTCGTGCATAGGTTTCCGTCTTCTTGTTCTTGTTCTTCTTCTTCTTATTGTGCACACCAATGTCTGGTGGCATCCATAATTGAGTAGTAATATATATTTTTTGTCATTATCACGGGTTTATCTTTTTTTTGTGTATTATTTCGTGTACCCGAAGACGGAAAAACAAACATTTTCACTCTGCACTTAACGGTCCAAAATAAAAAAAAGTCTTCAAATGTTATGTTCAGCCAAAAACACATAACTTTTATTTTGGCCTAACTTTCTACTGGCGCATAGCATCATGCTACTCTTTAAGGGAATTCAAGGACCGTTTGATGCAAAAAAATGTCAATGCCTCGACGGTCCCTATTGCTTTTTTCGTTAACAGTTGTTGGTTCTTGTCTGTGTAAAACCTTTTATATCCTCACAGGTACTTTACGCTATCACCCTCAGAAACTGAATGCTTTACATTACCCCCAGGTACTGCATGCCATGCATTGCCCTGAGGTGTCGGATGCTGTACACCACCCTCAGGTACTGCAAAGGGAGCACTAAACAAAAAAAAGTTGTCCTCACTTTGCAGGCAGGAGAAGGGGGGTGATACCAAAACCAAGCGACAGCAAAAATGGACGAAAAGCCCATCACTTGCACGATTCGCCCATAAACCACGACGCTCCTTTCTAGGACCAACTCTCTTCTTTTTTTTTGCATCTTTCGTCGTGCTCCCCTGGGGGCGCCTATGACACCTGGTGGTGTACACTGCCCCTCGCAGGTGCTTCTCTGTTTTAATGCTAACCAGTGTGTTGCGTGATCTCTGTTCCCCTCAGGTACTACTGTGCGGAAGCGTCGACGACGACTGAGCCCTGCCCGGCGGGAACATACAGCCCTTACAACGGCACCGAGGTACCCTTTTCAACTCTGTTAGATGACTTAGGACTGATGGCACCCACGTTTTCTGGGGAAAACTACTTGGAATTAGTGTGAAAGTGTTTTTTTTCTTCTTTTTTTGCCGCACGCAATGAAAGGGGGGGCAAGGCACGTTTTCGGGAGGATACGCTACTGGGAGTAATTAGTGGGAAAAAACATTTTTTTTTTTTTTGAGGTGTTCCACGCGCAGCTCGCAAATATGAGCTTGGACGAAATTAGAAACATAGACAGAACGTGTTTGGATGTATTTGGCGGTCTGCCCTCGGCTGGATATGGCTGGTTCATTTTTTGTGCAACACATGTAGTTTACGCGGCATGCCAACATTCAGTCTTTTTCACGGTAGGGTGAGATGTCGTTGTTTTAGTGTACACGTACGTGAAAAAAAAAAACAAGACCGCGCATCATCTACAAAATATAGAAAATCGAACACTATCGGCTACCATCTGTTCGAAGGCTCAGGTTTGAGTACGCGTGGGCACCTGGTCAGCCTTTGTATTACCAGCAGTCAAACGAACCACCGTAGTGCCCCGCGAAATACCTCAACATCTTAACGCATGGCGTCGACGGTCCCAAAACCAAGCCTTCTGCCACACCCTTATCAATGTTTTACCAGTAGCAGTCGAACGGACTAATATATACCCTCCGCTCGTAGCACCTTAACAAAATGAATCATACGGACTACCAACGTCAAATACCCTCTACAAAATGGCGTCGGCGGCCCCGATTAAACCTTACGACTAGTATCACATTCCCATAAAACATGACGCAGGACGCGGGTCCGGGGGCGTTTCCGAGCTGTTCATCGTGCCCGGCCGGCAGCTACTGCGTGGAAGCATCGGTGGAACCGGTGCCGTGCGGAAAAGGTGACAAAAAATAACAAATAACGAAAAAATGAGGCTGGGTATTTAATCGCATTGTGTTGCAGAGTAGCCCCTTTTTTTTATCGTAACGTTTACCAGCTCAGCAAGTGGCACTTTTAGTCGGTTCTATTCTGCGGTGTACATCGGACTAGACTATGGCACGATGTTCTCTCCGTACATATGTTGTTCGAGCGCACAAACGGTCTACATCAAACCTAATTGTTGTGTATGCAGCAAAACGAGTACGAGCATCCTCGGTGATTGAGCGATGGTAAAAAATCTGGTAACTACGAAGAAAGGTCGATTTCGGCGAGTTAAATATTCTCAAGGGGCAGTCTTCCGGTGCGTACAGTTTGACATGCAGATAGCGCCTATCGCGTCTATTGACATTTCGACGCGAGTCGAAGATGAGGAAAGGAGATATTTAACCTTTATCGCGATAAAATGAAGGCATGTCCTGTGGAGTTGGACGGGGGGGGCGCGGGGGGGGTGGGGTGGAATGCCTGCTATGTGTCCTCGGATCTCAGCGACAAAACGAACGGAGCTGGCGAAAAGGCGCAAGTATGTCAGATGGGACGGACAAAACAAGAATTACGTCATGCACGCCACGCCGAATTGCGCCGCGAACGATTGATCGGCGGGTTTTATCGTCTGGTCTCTTTTCCGACGAGGGGGGTAGACACCGTTTTGGTGTACAAGGCCGGTTAATAGAACTGTGACAACAACACTACTACCAAACATCATCATCAACAACAACAGCAACAACAACAACAACAACAACAACAACAACAACAACAACAACAACAACAACAACAACAACAACAACAACAACAACAACAACAACAACAACAACAACAACAACAACAATATCAACAACAACAACAACAACAAAGCCGCGTTTGTAACCGACGCAACCTCAAAAGCGAAGATAAAAAAAAACGAAACACATTCATTGCAATATCGCTCACGCCATGCCACGCCACGCCACGCCTAACAGCAACGCCGCGCGCGAACTTGACGTGCTGCTTTGCTTCATTTTTCGACAGGTCTTTATTCTGACGAGGGGGCGGACAACTGCACCGTGTGCGAGGCAGGCTACTACTGCGGCAACAACGAGACTTCCGCCCTCGCGATGCTAACGGGCGGGGCCACCTGGAGCGCGTCGTCGGATGATGCCGGCATGTGTTTTAATGGAACCTTTTGCGCCGCGGGGATGAACAGAGCTCCAGGTAAGAGGAACAGGATGGGTGGACGGAGGGAGGGGGGGAGGGAGGGGAGGACGGAGGGAGGGAGGGAGGGAGGGGGGGAGGGAGGGGGGGAGGGAGGGAGGCAGGATCGGATTTTACTTGTCCGTGCATTATGTTTCTTCTTCTTTGTTGAGAGTGTTAATGAGCAACCTGGAATGTTTTCATTCGACAAGACGGGCATGTTTTTTTCACGAAACCTCTTCTTCCGAGCGGATGTAAAAAAGCGGGGGAGAACGGAGGGAGGGAGGGAGGGAGGGAGGGAGGGAGGGAGGGAGGGAGGGAGAAGGGCGAGTCGAGTTTTACATCTAGTTCCCGGTTCGTTTCACCGTTGGTTCCACTTATTCAATGAGAGGCGCGATGTTTCCCTGCCTCCCCCCCGCGCTTCCCTGAACTATGTTCGTAACGCTACTAATAGTAAATCAATAAACTATATTCGACCCAACCTGACTTTGACCCTACCCATTTCTTTGGCCCAACCAACTTAACCCAATCGTATTCGAACCCAACCAATGTCTTGATAAGGCAACCGCCTTTTTTATCACTTAACACATATTTTGATCCCTCCCTAACCATCTCTACCCTTCATCTCTCTCTCCCTCTCCGACGCGGAAAGACCTCCTGCGGGACTCCTGCCCGGCGGGGCACTTTTGTCCGGCCGGGGCTACGGCCCCTTCCGCATGCCCCGCGGGAACCTACAACCCTCACGAGGGGATGGACGACGAAGGAGATTGCCAGATCTCCATAGCCGGCTCTTACGCGATAGAGGCGTCTGTGAACATGACCGGGTCGTGTGCTGCGGGGTACTACTGTCCCGCGGGGTCTACGGGACCGCAGCAGGTGATTGGGGAGGGGGGGAGGGCAAAACAAGAAGTTGGAGGTCCCTGTCGAACTTTTGTCAATGGTAGGAAAAAAAAAACGCGTGCTACGATAGAGGTATACCGTTTTTTGGCTGAAATGGTTTTCTGAATGACGGGGGGCTCCTTAATAACCCGAAATCGTCGGAAATAGAGGCATTATGGTATACCGTTTTTTGGCTGAAATGGTTTTCTGAATGACGGGGCAGGCTCCTTAATAACCCGAAATCGTCGGGAATAGAGGTGTTAAGGTATACCGTTTTTTGGCTGAAATGGTTTCTGAATGACGGGGCAGGCTCCTTAATAACCCGAAATCGTCGGAAAATACGCCCCCTTAGTTTTAGCATGATTCTAGTTGTGCACCTAGGCCATGTGGGATTTTCTTATCCGCGATAAAAGCAGGTTTCATTTTTTCTCCGGGATCAAATAAGTTTTTTCGGGAGAGATCTTTAAAGCTCTCCCAAATTGAGAAAGCCTTGGAGAAAAAAAAGGGGCGCACCTCTTTCATTTGGTAGCACGCGTCGTAGCGCGTTTTGCGATTTCCACGCGTGCTCCGATGTAGGGAGAGAGGGAGCGCTTTTTTTTTGCAATATTTTTTCTTTTGTCTGTCTGTCTGGAAGACCGGGTCTCCGTCTCACCCAAATCGTTGAGATGTCGTGTCATTCTTGTTCCGCGATGAGTCGTTCTACGTTATTAGCCCCCCCCCCCCCCCCAACTCTTCTTCAACGAAATCGCCGGTTTTTGAAACCAGCTCACGGATGCATCTTCTGAACTTCGTTGCCCCTTGCCACTCAACAAAAATATATACTCCGGAGTATTTTTTTAAGATACGTTTTTCGTTTCATCCTTCCTCCTGCCGAGCAGCCACGAACCGTTCGTTAAAGAAAATCGCAGTTTTTTTTTTTTTTTCTTGGGGGGGGAAGGGCCTATTGTAGACGCAGTCCAATATCTATACGTACATGTATTTATCAGTATGCCTAGGCCATGGGCTAGTTCATCGGGTATACCTTTTTTTGGCACTTTCAGTTTTCGCCTTCTGGGTTAGTTCATCGGGCATACCTTTTTTTGGCACTTTCAGTTTATGGACCCCCTTGAGTGAGGCACTCAAGAAGAGTGAAAACAGTGCCACGTCTGCCGTGGCGTGTGTCTGTTGGATTGGGCAACATACGAAGTATGAAAACACTGATTCTACGATAGCCCCCCCCCAAAAACCAGCGATTGGTTTAACGAACGAACGTTTCATGGCCGCTTGACAAGAGGAAGGACGCTACGAAACACAACTCATTCGAATTTTTTCTTGTTTGCAAAGGGCTATCGAACGATGGCGTCGGGGCAGCGAGGGGCACCGTGTTTAGGGAGATACGGCTGGGAACTGGTGTGCAAAACCGGCGATTCCGTTCAAGAAGAGTTGGGGGGGCTACCGTAGAACGACTCAAGACAGTGTTGAAACCGACGAATACCATATACTCCGGAGTACATACTAGCAATACGCGCGATCGGAGTATCACACACAGCTTGCAACATGCGAGTCTCGACGAAATCTTCCATCTCACAGCTGTATGGAGTGTATTATTCTTTTTTTTTTGATAATGTATGCCCCACGCCGCCAACCAACCATAGAACACACTGCCCTAGGTTAGAAATTCAATAGAATCGCGCGAAAACATGTTTCTACCTTTTGCACGTTTTTTTTCGCTTTCTCCTTTGGCCGGTCGGATTGTGGCCTTATGTGTGCGTTCTTCACGTAAAACTGATCTCTGCACCCGTTTACGTCGAGCACAACCAGTGTCCGTGCTGATACCCCGTACACAGAGAGACGAGCTCTGTGGTCACAAACTACTACGAGACGCGAGACACACATTGCAGATACAGCAGGGTGGAGTGCCCATGCAATGCCAACCGCAACGAGCACTCAGGCCAAAAAAAAAAAACGTACCAGGTACAAGCTTAAGCCTGCACACCAGACTAATAATCCCTGCTACCACAGGTTCCGTGTCCTGAGCGCTACTACCGCTCGAGCGAAGGCGCGGCCAGCCAAGACGACTGCGCCCTCTGCGTCTCGGGAGGGTACTGCTTGTCAGGATCGACGGAACCGACTGACTGCCCACGCGGGTTCTACTGCGTTACCGGTGAGGAATAGACCACTGAGTCAGCAAAATTCGATGAATTCGATTAGTCTAAAAAGAGCATGAAAATAATGCTGAACTCTAGGCGCGATAAAAATGAAGGCATGCACCCGGGGGGGGGAGGGGGGGGGGATTGAAGGACACCTGTGACCACGGCTTGTCCAGAAGATGGCTGAGGGTAAAATGTACCTCTTACTGGTTGAGCTGGAGATTAGACGGGATGACTAAAAACGAGAAAAAACAATCAAAAAGTAGAGCAGTAGCAGGGTCAAAATCTGCGGGCGTCATTGTGCCATAATTGCTGGTCGCTTGAAGGCCCTCTCTTTTTTCTTGCCGGCTCAGAGCCAACTTGCGCGAAGAAAAAATCTACCCCCGTCGCTTGACGTCTTTCGTTTTTTTGCAATCAATACACGCCGTCTTGGATTTTTTTTCGATACGCCGCTGTAAAGGCAACGAGTAAAAAATGACGCACGCCTCGATAGCGGTAGCCCTTTTCGGCTTTTTTTTTTCTGAATGACGGGGCTTCTTAACCCAAATTCGTCGGAAAATACGCCCCCTTAATTTTTGCTCGATTCTCTTGTGTACTTGAGGACATGGGAACTTTTTCGTCCGGTAGCAGTTTATCTTTGCTCCAAATCAGTTTTTTTTTGGGAGCGGATCTTAAGCTCCCAAAATTCTGGAACCTTAAAGGACAAAAAGTGGTGCGATCTCTATCGTAGAAACGCGTCTGCTATGCAGGGTGCCGCTGGCTCTGGTCTGCGGTCACTCACACAAAGGGCGCTTGGCGGGTTGCTTGGGTGCTGTATCTTGTAGTTTGATTCTTGCTTGCGTGATGTCTTCCCGAGGAAGGGTGCCGGTTCACCGTCATCCAGGGCTGACGATAACGCCTGCGAGGTATGATGATGAGAAGACACTTGATACGAATCGTAACGCCGCAACAGGAAGCGGGGACAGCGCAACACAACACACCGCGCCATGAGAAAATACGTAGAATTGTTACCATCAAAATATGGTTTATGCCCGTTTTTTTCGTTTTCAAATGGGCAGTGTTTTAGATCAACCCGCGCGAGTGGTCTAAATTCTCGGTAAGAAGTGAAATGGAGGGATATTTACTGTACGTATATACACCGCCGCCTCGGCCGCGTGCTACGACAAACGATGGCGCTGTTTGTGTCAAGCGGTGCTTGAATGATGAATGACGGGGATCCTTCACCCAAAAGCGTAGGAAAAATCTTTTTGTTTTGTAGCAATAACTTCGTTTGATGTGTACCTCAGCTTTTTATTTTTATTTTTTTCGGAAAAACGTCTTAAGCGGCGAATCTCATCAACGAAATGGTCCACCTCTCCGCCGTAGCAGGTGTCCTCGGTCCGGACTCTACAGCAGTAGCCCGTCCCCCAAAACCAGCGATTTTGTTTAACGAACGTTTCACGTCTGCTCGACGCGAGGAAGAATGCTATAAAAAAAATGTATCTTCACATATTTTCTTGTTTACAAATGACTATCCAACGGTGACGTCGGGGTGGCAAGGGCCACCGTATTTCAGGAGGAGATACGGTCGGGAGCTGGTTTCAAAAACGGCGACGTCGGCAAAGGAATACTGGGGGGGCTGCCGTAGAACGACTCGGTCGCAGAAAACGATCGTTCTCATACAAAAGCGTGTGTTATCTTGTCGTTGCATCGTATTGACTGCCTCGCACGAGGGAAACTAAGGAACTGTCCTCAGCTATTAAGATAGTGTCGTATATGTGCCAGCACGAGCAAACTTATTCCAACCCCACACTACAATATGCCTACTCTACACTGCCTTCTAAAAAAAAACATGCAAAAAACCGCGTATTGTTTTTCACCGTTTACGCCTTTGCTACATGTTAGGTATGGCCAAAAACGCGGGACACCTCTGGCACACAAACCTGTTTCCCTCATGCCCCCCCCCCCCCCCGCTCCGCCTCCTTGTTCACTTCACCGTACCACAAAAACAGGTGTTTCGGACGCGGAGCCTTGCCCCCTCGGCACGTACGGCAACACCACCGGCCTCCGCAAGATCTCCGACTGCAGCGACTGCGACCCCGGGTACTACTGCGACCAGCGCGGTCTTACAACCCCCGCCGACCTCTGCGACCCGGGTTACTACTGCCTGGAAGGCTCATACACGAGCGCGCCCAACGCCCCCGGGTCACCGCTATCAATCGACGACAGTGGCATTGGCGGGCTGTGTCCTGGTGGGTGGCACCCGGCGATGCGTGTTTTCCTTTGCTTGCAACAGGTTGCTTAGCTTCTGTAGGAAGCGCAGGCATTGCTTTCGGTGGAGCCCGGCCGTAATTTTGTCACGCGAACCGTAACCATGCAAAAAACCCTTAAGCCCAAGAGAAAGTTGTAGGTAGGCAGGTAGGTAGGCCATCCGTGGAACTGGTACCAGCGAGCTCATGTCAACAATGCGGACATGTTCATGATGTGAGTCTTGATTGCTGGCCTGTGTCCCGGTGGGCCGGACGGTGTTGCTGTTTTTCGAAATATCAGTTTGGACGGGATGACAGGCTGCAACTCTTGGCGCGCACCGCTCTTAACCGTTTTTGCGTCCTCTCGTCCCTTTCGTCATGCTACGGTAGGTAAGGGGGGTGCGGCAGATTCTAAGACGCTTCTGATCTCCTTTGCTAACATGAGGAGCTTCAATATCTCACCGCCGAAACTTCAAAGGCACGCGTTCGGGCAACGTAACCAACACTTCTCTGCGCTACGATGGTTCCTCGAAAAAAAATCAGAAAAACTCGTAAAATTGCCAAAAGACCTCGTAAAATTGCCGGAAAAAACTGATATTAATAGTTCATCGCTTCAGAAACTCAAAACGTGCTACGATAGCGGTATACCTTATTTTTTGGCTGAAACGGTTTCTGAATGACGGGGGCTTCTTGACCCAAAATCGTCGGGAAAAAAAAAAAGTGATAGGACATTTTATATTTTTGTTTTTGGCTGAAACGGTTTCTGAATGACGAGGCTTTTTAACCCAAAATCGTCGGGAAAAAAATAGGACAGTTTTACTTTTGTCCTTGGCTGAAACGGTTTCTGAATGACGGGGCTCCTTAATAACCCGAAATCGTCGGAAATAGAGGTGTTAAGGTATACCGTTTTTTGGCTGAAATGGTCTCTGAATGACGGGGCAGGCTCCTTAATAACCCGAAATCGTCGGGAATACACCATATTAAGGTATACCGTTTTTTGGCGGAAATGATTTTCTGAATGACGGGGCTCCTTAATAACCCGAAATCGTCGGAAATAGAGGTATTCAGGTATACCGTTTTTTGGCTGAAATGGTTTTCTGAATGACGGGGATCCTTAATAACCCGAAATCGTCGGGAATAGAGGTGTTAAGGTATACCGTTTTTTGGCTGAAATGGTTTCTGAATGACGGGGGGGCTCATTAATAACCCGAAATCGTCGGGGAAAAAATAAATCGCCACTTTTGTTGAGCATGATCAATTATCGTCGTATGCCTAGGCCAAGGGCGCTTTTCATCGGGCATATACTTCGTAGAGCAGTTCTTAATTTTTTCTCCAAAAAAAATCAGTTTTTGCCTTAAGAGAGGTCTTAAGCTCTTGAAAAAACATTGAGGGACCTCAGAAAAAAAAAGCGGTGCACCCCTCTATCGTAGCGCGCGTCTAACCGCTGCCGCGAGATGACTCCCTCTCTTGCTGACGTGACCTAGGTGTAACTAACGGGTGACGGTGACAACAAGCATATGCTTTTTTTTTTAGCGTAGATTCTTCTTCTTCTTCTTCTTCTTCTTCTTCTTGCCCCTCCGATAGTACAAGCGTAGATGCGTGCCGTTCCGGCGTAACTCGAGTATCCTTCCAAAAAAAGCAGTACCATCTCTCCCTCTCTTTTTCTTTGAGAGTAGTAGGTTGTTGTTATTGTTATTTGTTTCGCCCTCCGACAATACAATCGTAGATGCGTGCCGTTCCCATGTCAATCGACTATCCTTCCTTAAAAGCAGTACTATCCCCTCCTTTTTTTTAGAGTAACAGATTGTTATCATTATTATTTGTGCTCTCCGACAATACAAGCGTAGATGCATGCCGTTCCGAAGTAAATCGAGTATCCTTCCATAAAGCAGTGAGTACTATTTACGAGCTTCTGCCCTCCATTTCCCCATCTCTTTTCCCCGCATCTTCTTACTTTATCCACTACTTCCTTTCCCTACATCTATTTTAGCTATTTGCAGTGTTTTCTTTCGCCCCCAGGGTTTTTGAGAGGTCGGTCCTCTTGTCGCGGGGCGGATGGGACCAGGGTGACCTGACCTGACCCGTCCCGTGAGACTTGAACAACTCTTAAACCGATCCGGGATGACCCATGACATATTGGTCACCCGTCTGACCCGACCCGACTCGATCCGCGACGCTTTGAACCCCCCCCCGAGCGGGCCAGTGAAAGACCCCTGGTTTTCCCGTCCGACAAAGAAAGGTCGACCGCTGAATGGTAATTCCCGGATAGAACGGGAAAAACCAAGGAGCCCCTCCTCCCATAACGAAGCCGGTGGTATGTAACGGAGTCTAACGCTCGTTAGGCATACATACACAATATCTGTTTTTGGTTTCTCTTGTTTCACAGTCTGTGACCACATAATCTGTTTCTTCTCTATGATTAAAAATCGAGATGAACACTGCGTGTTGTATCAGATGACGTTGTGTGGAAAGAAAACAACCGAATTAGTGTGAAGACAACACACAAAAACGAATGCCACACAAAACAAAAACAAGTCATAAAAAAAAAACACTGATGCCACGATGCTCCAGTGTCTCGCCAACCTCTCTCGATAAGGCTGGCTGGGTTGCCTTGTCCGTTGAAGGCGGAGGCTACTGCCCGATCAGATTGCCTTATCCGCAATCCTGCCCAGCCGGTACCTCTAACCACAGGCACTAATCTTGAAAAAATTACGTATGCACAAAGCTTAACGCCCACTCATCTATTTTACGACACTTCGTGGATCAAACTCCCAAATGCACTGCTGTCCCTTCCGCAGCTGGAGGCTACTGTCCGATCGGATCGTCCTACCCGCAGCCGTGCCCGGCCGGCACCTACAACAACTTCTCCGGCGCGGCCGACCCGGCCGACTGCTCCGACTGCCCCCCCGGCTTCTACTGTTCCGGAACCAGCAACCCTTCCCCCACCGGTGGCTGCTACTCGGGGTTTTACTGCACGGGAGGTGCTAGCACGCCCACCCAAAATGTCGTGGAGGCTGGCTACTACTCCACCCTGGGGGCAAGTCAGCAGTATCCGTGTCTGCCTGGGACGTATAACAACGAGGCAAGTGGTCTGCCCCCGCCGTAAGCTGTTTGCTGGACTGGATTAGAAATCCTATACTAATTCCAAGTAACGATGGCGTGTGCCGCCGTGACAGCGGTCGTAGCACTCTTTTCCTCCAAAACAACAAGAAAAAAATTCTGAATGACGCGTGTGCATTCCTTAGCACAAAATTAAAAAACAATCGCGAAAAAAAATAAAATGTCATTCTTGTTTTTGCGTCATTGATGCAATTTTTAGTATTGCCTAACCCGGCAGGCCATGGGCTTTTGGGTCATCGTTTTTTTTTCACTTACTTCCAGTTGGTTTACTAAAAACAAATAACAAAAATATCTTCCACAAGTGGTTAGGAGCCTCGGAAAGCAAAACGGTGCGCCGTCACCTCAGCACGTGCCCTCTATAGTTGCCGGTTGAATATTTCCAGTGCCCTTTATAGTGTTGATTGAATAGTGCCGGTGCCCTCTACAGTTCCGGTTGATTATTGATAGTGCATGTGCCCTCTATAGTGTCGGCTGAATAGTGCCGGTTACATCTATGGTTCTGGTTGAATAATGCCAGTGCCCTATATAGTGCCGGTTGAATAAAACTTCCCTCTGTAATGCCGATTGAATAGTGCCAGTGCCCTCTTCAGCGCCTATGGGATCGCCTGGCACGACTGGAACTCCCGGTTGAACAGTGAAACTTCCCTATGTAGTGCCGATGGAATAGTGCCAGTGCCCTCTACAGTGCCTATGGGATCGCCTGGCACGACTGGAACTCCCTGTAGTACAATCGAGTCATCCCTCTACAGTGCGGTTGAGCTCCCTCAAGTGTGGAACCAGCGGCTACTATTGCTCTTTTTATGAGTATTTTCTTACTCCAGCAGGACTACTAAACCCAGTAATAGCGCATGCGAATTGTTGGTCGGGTTTGCGCGCGAATGAAAAATAAATGTCTTCGAAGTCATGTTTCGGGGCGAAAATTATTCGAGCTTTCTCCTCGTGTTAGGAGGAGGAGCTCATGATCTTCTGCTGCAGCCCCTAGCGTGAGATGACGCCGGTTTCTGTGGTATCCCTTTTCCGCATAGTGCCGGGGGTGCCCTAATTAGTGCCGGTGCATTATCGAGAGCCCGACCCACGATGAAGGGAAATGCGTTCAGGGGGCGGTCTGAGGATACAGTGAAGGGGATCCCAATAGTGCTGGTTGAATAGTGCCACTGCCCTCCATAATGCCGGCGAAAAAAAATGCTTGAGTACGATGACTGACACCCTCCTATTGGAACTCCCTTTACCAGGTAAATGTTAATCCTATTCCGGATAGTGTCGGTGCCCTGAATAGTGCCGGTGCATTGAACTGCCACATACCGGCGCTATTTTTGGGACCCCCCCCCCCCGCGTCCGTAAATGCGCGCGCGACAATACCAGGAGCGCTCCCCTATAGGAACTCCCTCTATAATATTAACCCTATTCCGAATAGTGCCAGTGCCCTGGACAGCGCCGGTGCATTGAGCTGCCACATACCGACGCTATTTTTGGGACCCCCCCCCCCCCCCCCGCCCGTAAGTGCGGGCGTGAAAATGCCAGGAGCTGAAAATTCACGCATGTTTAGGGGGCTCTGAAGAAGGACCCCCCACCCGGGTGGCAGCTAGAAAGGCAACGTGTTGTTGTTGTTGTTGTTGTTGTTGTTGTTGTTGTTGTTGTTGTTGTTGTTGTTGTTGTTGTTGTTGTTGTTGTTGTTGTTGTTGTTGTTGTTGTTGTTTTTGTTGTTGTTGTTGTTAGTGTTGTTGTTGTTGTTGTTGTTGTTGTTGTTGTTGTTGTTGTTAGTGTTGTTGTTGTTGTTGTTTTTGTTTTTGTTGTTGTTGTTGTTGTTAGTGTTGTTGTTTGCTGCGCAACACCCCCCGGATAGCAGGAGTGCTGGAAACCCCCCGTACAGAAAGTGCGTACGTAGGGCATGGACAAAAAGCGTGCGTGTTACATTCTGCGCCGCAGTAGTCCAAAGCGCGTTCGGCCTGCGGGTGTTTCCTCTGTGACAGAAAAAAAAGGCGCTTTGTCACTGTTGCCACAGAGAGAGGTGGGTATTGCGATAGACGCGCCGGCCCGTACCTCTCTCCCTCCCAAGCCACAGAAAAAAAAATATGATACCGGTAACAAACAATCGCGATTAGAAAGACACGCTTCAAAAGAACCTGCGGTATTTCCGCTGTGATAGAAAACACACACACATACTTTTTGTTGTCACTGATCCCCGCCAGCACTAACAACTCACCCTTCACTCGCACATCATCTCCGCATTACAAGTGTGCGAAGGTCTGTGGTCGTACGACCACGGCTATGCATGAAATGAGTACCCCAGTCTCGAAAGGGATGCGTTGTCTCTCTATAGTCACACGGCTACGGCCATGCATGAAACGAAGCGCGCCTCGCCTGTTTGCTGGATTCGCGCTGCATCCACATTGCATTATTGCGTCCCACCACGGTTAACTCACACTCAGATTTGGCCAGGCAGATTGCCTTGACTGTCTGGCGGGGTGCTACTGCCCTTATTTTGGCTTGGCCAGCACATTTTGCACTGTCTTGTCCAGAAAGACAGTGCTGTCTCGGATGGAAACGACTTCCACGCCGTCACAACCCCGCCCCTCCCCCCCCCTCCCACACACACATGCTTGTTTGCTTCCTTGTTGCTGGCTTTCGCATGCATGCCTCCACCAATAATACGTCCGTCCGTGCATACAATACCGGCTTCCGCATACATGCGCAACAAACGACCAAAACGCTGCTTATTGGTAGAGAGAACGGGGTCAGGATGAGAGAGCTTGAAAGCGATCCCACCTGCCTCCACGCACAACCCACCGCTCACCGCTGCGTCTCGCCGCTTTCGACTCGGCCCAGGTTGGTCAGGAATCTTGTCTCGACTGCCTGGCGGGATACTACTGCCCCGACTCAGCGAGCACGACGGTAGTGTCCTGTCCAGAAGGTCACTACTGTCCGGCGGGAAGCGATGTGGCCCAGCTGTGCCCGGCCGGCACGTATTCTCCTTCGGCCGGCCTTTACAACCAGTCCCAATGCATCGAGTGCGACCCGGGAAAGTGAGCCGAGAGACAGGGGTCGTCGAGAGTCGTTTTATACGGCGTCTTCGTCTTTTTTTTTTTGATGATGCTACCAAAAATGTTTCTAACAAAAAAACCAACCATATGAGTTTGGAGGAGGGGATATATATTATAAAAAATGAAAATACACTCCAGCTGTGAGATCAAAGATTTCGTCGAAACTCATCTTTGCAAGCTGTGTGTGATACTCCGATCGCGCGCATTACGAGTTGTGTGTCCTCATTAAGGATATAGGTCGGCGACTCCCCTTACAACTACAGTGTAGCTATCAGGGTCAACAGGGTGATTTTAGTCAGTCTGTGCGCTGAAACTATAAAACCCGTTCCTGAGGGGGACAAAATCTGACAGCTGTGGAGGGAAATGTATCCTTTTGTCAAGTGAATCTTGTAAGTCGAATAACCGGTGAGGGGGGGGGGCGGAGTTTTGAATGACGTTATATATATTATTCCCCCCTTCACGAGGGACGGTGCCAGGAGCACATGGACACTCAAAACATCTAGCCGAAATGTTTCCTCGCCTCACTAAACGGGTACTGCAACACAAGCGGCAACGGCCTGACGACGATAGATGGCACGCTGCTGCGAGGCCGCTTATTTAATATACAACCGTCATTCATTTATATGCAAAATACTGCGCCTTTTCATTTACCCAGCAGCATGTACTCACGCCAACAAATCAAAACCAATAAAACGTTTATTCACGGTGCCAAGCCAAGCAGCTAAGTACTTGCAATATAGCAAACGGCTTGACGGCGACAATCGGCAAGTGTGAGGCTGGTGTCTTACGGCATCCCTCGTCACGTTATTAGCAATCATCGCCTACGCATCATAATTTATATGTATATACTTGTAGCACAATACATTTATATTTAGTTGGGGGGGGAGGGGATAGTTAGTTATTTTTCGTCTTCGGGGGAAAAAAAAACAGCTACCTGTACACAAACAAAACCTGTTGCTCGTTTTCATAACTGAAGAGGTCTTGCAAAGAGACCCCCCACGACTCGTGCTATGATCGAGGTATACCTTTTTTTGGTGAAAAGGCTTTTCTGAACGACGGGGCTCCCTGAACCAAAGTCGTCGGAAAAAAAAATAATAGGCCATTTTTTGGCGCCATCCTCGTCGTGTACCTCGGCCATGGGATTTTTCATCCGGTATACACAGCAGTTATATTTTCCTCCAAATCTCTTTTTGGGAGAGGTCTCGAGCTCCCAAATTGAAGGGTAATATTAAGAAAAACACTAATGTACCTCTACTACCGCAGCCTTTATCCGGCAAGAAAAAAAACAGTGCTCGTTTTCCTAATCGAACAGGCGTTTCAACGGTAATGACAGGCATCTAGCTGGTGTGAGGCCGGTTTGTTAATAATGCACCACTCGAGGCGTAGTTACCGATCCTCGCATTTTCCTTCAATAATGATGCGTCGTAGTTTTGTTTGGTTCTGGGGTGGAAGGGTCAACTCAGTTTGCTTTCACCTCTGAGTCATCCCGCGCTATATATATATAGGGGTGCAGCAGATTCTAAGAAGTTTCTGAGCTCCTGCTGCCATGAGGAGCTAGCTCCATAGTTCACCCGAAACATGACTTCGAAGACATTCATTTTTCGTTCGCGTTTCGCAACCCGACAAAAGTCATCTCTGCGCTGCTGCTATCAATAGTGCCAAAAACAAGAACAATCATCGAAAAAATGATGTGGATACCAACCGATAGCTCCACGCTTGACAAGCTCAACCGCTTCTGGCTCCCCCAAAAAGGATAAGCTTTGTCTGTAAACGCGAGAAGACAACGAAACAGGCAAAGTGTGGTTTATTGCGTTTGATAGAGAGAATGATGCGTATCGGTGTCGGGAATCGGGGCCGTGTTCTCGTAAAAATGATGGATACCACCCAATAGTCCCCTCGCTTGACAAGCTCAACCGATCCTGGCCCCAAAGAGTACAACAACCCCTGACGCGTGCTACGATAGAAGTGCATCACTTTTTTTCTTAATACTATCCCTCACTTTAGGAACTTAACGCCTTTAAAAGTGGAAACCCGTTTTTGGGACAAAATTACTCGGAATTAGTACAGGGAGGGTTTTTAGGGGCTCTAAAGGGGTTAAGACCTCTCTTTCCCAAAAACTGATTTTGGAGAAAAATAAAGCTGCTGTATACCAGACATGCACTGATCCCATGGCGCGGGCATTGAACGAGAATCACGCAAAAACAAAATGGGCTATTTTCGGCGATTTTTGGGTCAAGGAAGCCCCGTCGTTCAGAAACCATTTTCAGTACAAAAAACGGTATATCTTCTATCGTGGATGACTACCCCGAGGGCGACAAAATCCAGCAACCACACAGACCGATGCTACGTTATGCTACGTTAGAGGTAGCAGCACTGTTGTTGGGCTACAAATAATCGATATTTTTTGTGCTACGCACTTGACTTTTCGCAATAGAAATTTCGGGGAGGGGGGAAGAAACTCGAAATTTGCTCCATCTGTGTCGCGACACGGAGCGAGAACGGCCCGGACCGACCCCCGGCAGGGTCGGACGACTTGACCTTTCGCAATAGAATTTCTAAAACATAAACGCGAATTTGCTCCAGCTGTCGCGACACGAAGCGAGAACGGCTGAGGCCGACCTTGGCAGGGTCGGGAGGGCCGGCGCAAGGTGAGACGCGTCCAGGAAACAGCGCGGCGAGAGGTGGATGTCAGACTCAGCTCGAGTTATCTCGAAGAGAACTCAAAACCTGGTCTAAATCGGAGCCTTCGGCTGCTCTCGTGCAACCTCTGGATAATCATCCATGTATTTATTGCGTGTGGATTCTGACGCCCAAATCGTTGCGAATATTCTTTCCCTCTTTGTTTTTTTGCGATTCGATAATGTTTTGGGATATTTGGGATATGCCTACGTGGCCATGGGCCTTGCTTTAATTTTTCTCTATCAATATGTGTATATATGTTTGTGGTTTTCAAGCGAAGACTCTTCGGAGAAACGGAAAACAAAATGGTGTACACTTTTACCCTACATCACGTGAAAACAAAAAAAATCGAAAAAAAACCTTCCCCCCCCCCCCCCCCCCCCCCCCCTACCCTTGACCAAGACAAGCAACAAATGAGTACCCCCCCCCCCACCCCTTAATCGGGACAGGTATTGCAATAGCAACGGCTTGACGGCGGTGACGGGCAGCTGCGAGGCCGGCTACTACTGCACAACTCGCGGCGTGATCAGCAACCCCATCGGACAGAGCTACGGCGACATTTGCTCGGCGGGCCACTACTGCGAGGAAGGATCGGCCTGGCCCGAACCCTGCCCGATCGGCACGTACTACGGTGCTGAGGTGACAACTATTGTAGCCGTTGTTCGGATAATTGGATAGTTCCGCGGCTATATGGGCATGAAATTCCGGAGATTTTCACGGGCCGGGTCAATCCTCGCGGGTCGGGTCGGGTCGGGTCGGGTCGGGTCGAGTTGGATCAGGGTGAGACCCAGCCCGACCCGACCCGTGAGATTTGAATATCTCGTGACCCGACCCGTGAGATTTCACCTCCTGGCTCCACCAGACTCGACCCACGAGCATCTGAAGTCCTCATACCCCGACCCGGATGGAGGTCGTGTCACGACCCACGAATCCTCACCGGGAAATGCAGCTTGGGGGACGGGGATGTACCGTACTCTAATCATGCGTGGCCGTGGTCGCATGGCCAGAAAACCTCGCATCCCTACGATACCGGGTGATGTTTTCACCTCCCTTCCCCCCCTTTTGAACGATAGGATGGGAACAATGTTCGACAAGGACGACAAGCTAAGAGAGGGGCAAGCAGGATTAAGGCCAAACGGTAGTTTTGTAGACCATGTTCACACATTAATTAAGATAAATTCAAGGTAGGAAGGACGCCGGACTAATGAAGTACTGTTTCTACCTAGATGCACAGAAGGCTTATTATGACACAGTCTGGAGGAATGGACTGTGGAAAAATATGGGGGGAAAATTGGGATCAGAGGAAAGATGAGGAGAATGATGAAAAATAGGGACGGAATGTGCGAGAAGTGCTGTGATACTGGACGGGGGAATATCCAAATATGTTGATATTCTACAGGGAGTTGCACAGGGATGTACACTATCACCCGATCTGTTCAAGGTATATTAATGACATGATAGTAGCAGTCGAAGCAGTAAAGCAAGGAGTCACGATGGGGGAAGATACGGTGTCGATGTGTGCAGGTGATTTCGTGGGGATACCAGAAACACCCCAAGGGTTGCGGAAATAGAGTAGAGAAAGCACGGAGATTGACAGCGAACGTGAAAAAGTGCGCAGTAGTACTAGTAGTTGCATGTAACGAAGGTAATAAGGTGAATCCGGTAAATTCAGATGGAAGTGGGGAGAAGATAAACTACCGATCGTAGACCAGTGTACGTACCTGGGCGTAGAGATCTCAAAGGATTGCTCTTGGGAAAGGGTATTGCACACATAGCGAAAGTAATAGGAAAAGGTAAATCACAAGTAGGCAAGATGGATGCGATACTAACAGCCCCGCACCTTGACACTATTAATAGGATTAAAATATGTATTCTGATGAATGTGATTGTACCAAATTCAGCGTATGCAGGATAAGTATGGGAAGGGAACAAGAAGTTGGTAAAACAACTGGAAACAGTGAAGATGCCAGCAAGCAGCTAAAATATACTAGGATGCTCAGGTACGACGAGTAACGCAGTATTTAGAGCAGAACTAGGAATGTACCCACTTGAAACAAATCGTGACGTGAGTAAGTCGAAATGACAATATAAGGTCAAGAATATGATAGAAAAAAGGTTGCCAGCCATAGTTGACAGGGCTGTATGGGAGAAAACAACAAAAGGGCGACAGCTGGAATAAGATGGGATAGCGTAGTCGAGAAAATGTGGAAGGATTTAGGGGGAGACCAAGAATAGGTACTGTCTATCGAGAAGTTTGGCCGGTACAAAACAGCAGCAAACAGAAAGAATAGAAGAAATGGAAAGGCTAGCGCCAATAAATAAGGTGAAAGCGGAGCAGCACTTAGAGATACACGGGGGGTTGAGGGATGATAACGCCGGTCGCCCCGGTGGCGTATCAGGTTATCTTCGAGCCTGGTATAGGTCAGTTTCGCAAGTTCGAGCCCCCCCGCCTGCATAATCGTATAAATTCGTGGGGACTTTTTTCTTGTGCACAAAATTGACTTGCGGAAAGCGCAAGGGCGTGAGTTAGCAACACTCGATAAAAAACGACGAGCAGTGCGATTGCTGAACCCTGTGCACGATAAAAAAATGAAGGCAAGAACCGGGGGGAAGAAGGGATGACACCTGTGACCACGGCTTGTCCAGAAGCTGGAAAGTAGAAGTGTGCAAAACATATATATATATATTATAAATATATATATATATATAGAACGAAAACGTATCCGCATGGCCCAATGGACTACGCAAAAAAGCTGAAACTGCGATTTCGTGTAGGGGATCTGGACCTATCAGAAAGAAGAAAGAAATATACCAGTAGTCGGGAGGAGAACGTGGCTACAAATATGTGCCCGTGTGGCACAACAATAGAGAGTAGGACTCACATAGTAGGAGAATGTGAGATATACAAGGAGGAACGGGATGCGTTAGAGGAGGATATGAGGAAATTAGACGTGTTGTATATGAAAGAGCTTGGCTGACTAGAGAGTACGATCGCTATCCTAGGAGATAGATGGTGGCTGCAGACGGCGAGACAGGACGGGGATAGGATAAGCAAATAGTTTATACCTGTATGTATTACATAGAAGAAGCGTAATGAGCGCTCAAATGCTAGAGGTGTCTCTGGCAGGAGTAGGGACAGTGCTCCGTCTCAAAAGGCGTTCGTGGGTCAATGGTCACGAGACCAAGGCAAGCAACAAATGAGTACCCCCCCCCCCCCCCCCCCCCCCCGGTGAAAAAGTCGTATTCCTCGCCCGGGAAAGAGTTTCATTAGTTCATACCAATTCAAGGCGCTCATTAATTTGCACCGCCTTCGGGAGCGGGGGGGGGGGAGTGGGGGTCAACTACGGTAGGGATTCCCAACAAGGTGGTATCCCTGTATAAGGGGGTAACCCGATATAGGGCGGTCAAAATCGCTCGACGCGACCGGAGAAATGCACTCATAAGCTGGAATGAGTCAAGGCGGCTTCCCCCACTAACGTGGTCACGTTGCTCTGGCTGACACGCCACGGCCTCACTGACTGGGGGATCATTACTGTATTTGATGTGTTTGATGCATTTGATGTGTTCGATGTATTTGATGTATTTGATGTATTTGATGTGTTGGATGTATTTGATGTATTTGATGTATTTGATGTATTTGATGCATTTGATATATTTGATATATTTGATGTATTTGATGCATTCGATACATTCGATGTATTTGATGTGTTTGATGTATTTGATGTATTCGATGTATTTCACGTATTTTTGATGTATTTGATGTATTTGATGTATTTTACGTATTTTTGATGTATTTGATGTATTTGATGTATTCGATGTATTCGATGGAGAGCGTGCGTTTGACAAGGCGCCTGCGATTCTTTCCAGGAGTGTGCCGGGAGTGCGGTCAACATTGGAGCCCATGCTGCATGCACATTAAGTCGTGCCGAGCGATTTCACCCGCACTATAAGAACCAAAGGCACTGTTCAACCGGCACCATAGATAGGGAGACTCCCAGAGTCGTTTTACGGTAGCCGCCCCCAAATTTCTGTAACGAAATCGCCGGTTTTGAAGCCAGCTCCCGGCCTTATCTCGGAAATGCGGTGCCCTTTGCCACACCCCGACGTCATCGTTCGATGAGTCTTTTGCGAACAAGAAAATAGACGAGGATTTGTGTTTTATAGCACCCTTCCTCGTGTCGAGCAGCCATGGAACGTTCGTTGAAACAAAATCGCTGCTTTTTTTTGGGGGGGGGGGGGGGCTATCGTAGAATCAGTCCCCATTGTATATTGTTGTGTGTGTATGTTTTAATCTTCCCTTCGGCGGCACTTTGTAATTGCTGCTTGGAACGATGCAGTTTGTTTGTTGGATGAAAACATCATCAGATGACCATAACCATAAAGGTTGTACTCCGACCCCTATCCCATCGGAATGTACTACGGTGCTGAGGTGAACTGTTACTGTTGTCATTGTTCTGACAATTCCGCGGTTACGATATCCGTCGAGGTTTCGGAGATCGTTGCTTTCGAGGGGCAGGTTGTTCGATTATTTCTGGGCATATGACCATTGGTAATCGACGTCAAAGCTCATGCTGCGTTGCGTAAAACCAAAAACCTGATGAACGCGGTGTCCCCATGAATGCCGAACTAACTGTGAATCCTCACCCTTCGTTTCTTACCTTTTCCTCGTCTTCCCACGCCACGCAACGGCAATTCACTCCCGCTCCACGCTACGCAATGGCAATACCACCTACCACCACCACCACCACCACCACCACTACTACCACCACCGACAAGGGCAATGACGGTGACGTTTGGTACAACGACACCGTCACCGGCGAACCGTACCGCTCCTACTGCACCCTGTGCCCGGCTACCCTTGCCTGCAACTCCACGGGGCTGTCCGCTGGAGACGTTTTATGTGCGGAGGGTTACTTCTGCAAGCTGGGCGCGTCCAGTCCGTTCCCGTACTGCGAAGCCGGCGAGGGGCTTTGTGACTATGGGGTCTGCCCTTCGGGTCACTACTGTCCCACGGGAGTTGCTGATCCAATCGCCTGTGCGCCAGGTAAGGTCTTCCTTTCGGGGTACGCAAGGAGGGATGATTGTACAGTCATGCACGGGCATACACCCCGGACATCAAAAATGGAACACTAGACCATTCGGCAGATATCGGCGCGGGCGAAAATTGTTTTACTAATAAATGAACGTCGGGTACACGGGTGTGGACGCTTTACTGTAGTGGTCGCCGAAAGAGGGGGTAGAAAGTACAGTAGTGGTCCCCTAACACAGCGGTACTAAGAAGCAAGGTGGTATCCCTAAATGAGGCGGTCAAAACCGTCTGGCACGACCGATGGAAACCCTCCGAATACGGACGCGTGCAACGACAGAGGTATCACTTCTTCGGCCATTTCCTTTTTTTTCTTTTTCTGCAAGGACGGAGCTCATTAACTCGAAATCATCGGAATTCATGTCCGTGTTGCTTTGCAAATTTATGAATTTTGTTTTGTGAACCTAAGCCGTGGGACTGTTTATCGTTTTTTTTTCACCTTCTTCCCTTCTTTTTTCTTCTGAAAACTGTATTTTATGTGTGAGGGTGTACAACTCTTAAAGCGAGGACGTGTGCTACGATAGAGGTGAGAAACTTTTTCTCTGAGGCTCCTCTCAATTTTAGGAGGTTAAGACATGTCCTTCTTGACCCCAAAAACTGCTTTGATCCCGGATTAAAAATATACCTGCTTTATCGCGGATGAAAATTCCCGTGGCCTGGGTACACAACGAGAATCATGAAAAACAAAACGGTCAATTTTTCGACGATTTTGGGTTAAGGAACCCCGTCATTCAGAAAAATTTCCGCCAAAAAACGGTATACCTTAATATCTCTATCGTAGCAAATGAGTGCATCTCCACCGCAGCATGTCCCTCAATAGTGCGGTCTACCGCACTATCGATGGCAGTAACGGCCTCCAACATACCTACAGATACCCTCGGCCGGTACTGTAGCTAACGAACCCGATACCGTAATGCGCTATCCGCCCTATTAAACGAATACGGTGGAGTACTGCGCATCGTTGTTGTTCTTGCGTTTTTGTTTCGCCCCCCCCCCCCCCCCCGCCCCCCTGACGATGTGTAGCCTGCGGTCCAACGACTGTCACCAACAAAAGTTCCCAGCAAGGAAGAAATACCCAGAAAACCAAGGGGGTTGGAAACCAAGCAAAGGAAGCCTACGCGTACATATCTGGGGTATGCACCAAGTTTATACCCTATGAAACTGTCCACGGGCCTACATCAACCACGAGCATGGTGACCACAGCTGTAGTAGTCGCATGCCGCGGTAGAGGCGCACCGTTTTTTTTTTCTTTTGCTGGGGCTCCACTGCAAAAAAACTGATTCGGAGAATATTACACAAAGGGTAACTTACTCCCCGATGAGAGCCCCACGGAGCCTACCCTACGCTTAGGTATGCAACGAAACATATTACGGGGGAAAAAAAAAATCGACGATCTTGGCTAAGGAGCCCCGCCAAGACGCATGCTACACGGTAAAAGTGCCCCGATTTCTACCGGACACTCCGGATTCGGGGAGCTGAAAGCTATGCCTCACCCCAAAGCCTGATTTTCGTTGGGGAAACACACCAAGACGCGCCCTCACCCGATGAACTGTGCCATCGCCGACGCATTACAGTGCATATACACAAACGTGAGGCGAAACACGAACAATGAAAATTACGACGATTTTTTTTTTCAAAAAATATGTTAGGGAGTCTCGGATCGTTCTGAAGACACGTTCGTTCCAGCCAAAACGTGCTACCCCGACCGCTATCTCATTCAGGGGAAAAAAAAAACCCATCATCATCGTCATCCAAAGCGTTGCTACCTCTGTCGTAGCGCGCGACCACGCTACCAGATTTTTTTCCTATCTCGTCGCCCTCGAAAGCGAAAATAAGCGATGTTTCACCCCACACTACGTAGTTACTACCGATGTTTGGGCGGCGGTACATGAACGGAAGTTTTTAGGTTTTGTTTTATGTGTTATGTGTTCGAGTAGTTTGAAGTCTTCTGATTTTCCCCCGTCCCCCACCAGGTCCTGGCCTCGCCTACCAGGAACGTTCGCGAACGAACACCGGCGCGACGGAGTGCTTCGAGTGCCCTCTCCCCCAGCTTGTTGATTGTTTTTTTTTTTCATATTTCAACCCCACACTACGATACCACCTACTGTTAACGTGATAAAATTAGTTTTTTTTCAATCTGTGATTTGTACAGTACTTTTATTTTGTTGTACAAGCATAGTTTTGTAATTTTCCTCTCCACCCCTCCACTCTGGACCTGCTAGGAACGTTCATGAACAACACTGGAGCGGCGGAATGTTTCGAGTGTCCCGAGCGCTACTACTGCGACGGGAGCACTCCGCGCGGGTACACCGATTGTCCAGTCGGTCACTACTGTCCGTCGGGGACTGACGCCTCCTACATCGACTGCCCCTCCGGTGAGAAAAAACGTATCAAAAAGGCGTTTTTACGTCAGGCCTAATGGCGGGTCTTGACCCCCCCCACGGGTCGGACCTGGGGGAATTCAAAATCTCACGGGTCGGATCGAGTCAGAAAAAGATATCTTCAAAATCTCATCGGTCGGGTCGGTTAGGGAGGGTTTAGCACCTCACGTGTCGAGTTGGGTCGGGTCGGGTCGGGTCGGGTGGGGTCGGGTCGGGTGGGGTCGGGTCTGGTGGGGTCGGGTCGGGTCGGGTCGGGTCGGGTCGGGTCGGGTCGGGTCGGGTCGGGTCGGGTCGGGTCGGGTCGGGTCGGGTCGGGTCGGGTCGGGTCGGGTCGGGTCGGGTCGGGTCGGGTCGGGTCGGGTCGGGTCGGGTCGGGTCGGGTCGGGTCGGGTCGGGTCGGGTCGGGTCGGGTCGGGTCGGGTCGGGTCGGGTCGGGTCGGGTCGGGTCGGGTCGGGTCGGGTCGGGTCGGGTCGGGTCGGGTCGGGTCGGGTCGGGTCGATCCAGCAGTGCGGTTATCGTCAAGCCACACGTCGTCGACCTCCCCTAAGCCGCTCTTCGGACACGTCTCGTACCAGAGCAGCACGAGCTACTTCGCGTGGTCGATGCTGTAGTCGTCATATAGGGTTAGTTATATCGCACTATATACCACCAAATTATTACGCATGCCTCGGTAGAGGTGCATGTCATTTGTTTCTGGAGCTCTTGACCTGACGTGAGGGAGCTCAACACAGTACCTCATCCAAATCCTGATCCGGATAATGTTTAGATTGCTCCCCGACAACCAATTCCATGGCCGAGGTGTTCAAACAAAAATATGCGGCTAGAAGAAGCGCACGAAAGTTCGACGATTTTCGGTCAAGGAGAGCCCTGCTGTTCAGAAAAGATTTATGCCCAAACGCGCCACCTCTGTCGTAACGCACATGACATGCTTTAGAGAAAATATTGTCCCTTTCTGGAGTCCGCAAGGGGTTATAAAGCCTCCTTTCTGAAGCCTCTAAGGGCTATTTTTTCGTAAATATATGTATATATATATATTTGCACACTTCTACTTTCCAGCTTCTGGACAAGCCGTGGTCATAGTTGTCGTCCTTTCTTCCCCCCGGTTCTTGCCTTCAATTTTTATCGCGCATAGGGTTCAGCAATCCCACTGCTCGTCGATTGTTCATCGAGTGTTGCTAACTCACGCTCTCGCGCTTTCCGCAAGTCACTTTGTGCACAAGAAAAAGCCCCCACGAATTTATACAAGTGTGCACTCGGGGGGATTCGAACTCACGAAACTGACCTATACCAGGCTCGAGGATGACCTGATACGCCACCGGGGCGACCGTTATATATGAGCATGTCACCCTTCCAGCTCCCACTGGTGGTCTCTCGAATTCCCCAATGCCCCTCTTGGTTTTGTTCACAGTGGAACTAAACACTAAACCTACGGTGGGGGCGGTCGCTTTCGGGGCAAAGCTTTGCAGTGGCTAGCGGTCACTCGCGCGAGCGAACCCCCCCCTACATGTTCCTCTGCAGCCTCCACGTTTCGTGCTGCTTTAGTTTGGTGATATGAATCCGCAAAGAAAATGCTGAGCTACGGTGCGCCCAAAAACGAAGCGTGAAAATTTGGTTCGTCCGTGAGGTATGCGGAGTAACTCGTGCGCGTGGTGGAAACCCGGTAGTACAAGAAGGGGGTAAATCAGAACATCCGCCGTACCCTTGGTCCACGTCCACACCTAACACGGCAAGCTCAAACTAACCTCAAAACCACCTCTCAAAATCAACAACCGCACCCAAACTAGGTACGTTTAGCGCCCAGACGGGGCTCGCGTCTGCCAGCGAATGCAGCAACTGCACGGCAGGGATGTACTGCGCCTCCACCGGGCTTACCGCGCCAGAAGCCCCGTGCACAGCCGGCTACTACTGCCCGTCGGGATCAAAGGTTAGGTTTTGGTTCGACGTGCGAACGGGGGCGTCATCCCACGATACAGGTTGCGTCATTTGGGCAAAAAAAAGGTGTATACCCGACCGGTTGCGCTCCTCAAGGGTGGAACGATGGGTTAGTGTGATAATTTTACGAGAGTCTATTTGTTTGAAGGCTAGAGCATAGTGGTGTTGGTCGGGTTGCGCGAACGAACGCCTTCGAAGTCATGCCTCGGGTGATGATGGATGATGGATGATGGTGAGATATTGAGCTCCTCGTGTTAGGAGCTCAGAAAATTCTTAGAATCTTCTGCATGCCTGACGTGGGATGACTCCCCGGCGGAGACGGAACACACCTGTCAAGCTTTGATTCGCCCGTCAACGCCTATATACGCTCATAAACATGGCCAGAACATTAGAAAAATAAACAAAGCTCGACTTATTCACAAATATCATTCCCAGATATACAAAAAAAGAAGAAGAACTGTACGCGCACAAGAAAAAGAAACAAAACCTCTACGAGTCGTACATGCGCGAAGTCTAACCTCCTCCATACCCCTGCGCCCCCTCCACGTACCCTTGCTTCCGTCGCCATGCCCTGCTTATGCCTCCGCCGAAAACTGTTTCCCGTACACGACGACAGGACGCTAACGGCGCTACCGCGACGGAGACGGAACACATCTGTCCCCCCGGTCGGTACTGTGCAGCCGGCGTCGGTAGCCCGTCGCTGTGTCCGGTCGGGACGTACAACCCGGCCGAAGGGATCATCGCCGAGGAGGTTGGTTTGTTTGTGGTGGCTGTGGCTGCAGATGGGTGGAAACTAACTTTATGAAATTTTTGTGGGGACACTACGGGTGGCATATGCAGCAGGAAACTATCCAGATCGCTAGAGACGATGAGGGATTCAGTAAACGTTGGTGGTGGTGGTGGTGGTGGTGGTGGTGGTGGTGGTGGCCGGGGTGAGATGTTTGCCGGATCATTCATTGGTTGGGGACAGTGCGCAGACTGCGCGCCAAGATAGAGGCGACAATATATCGAGCTAAAAATATTTTCCGAATGACGGAGCAGTCGTCGGAATTGATGCCATTCTTGCGTTGCAGGGTGTTTGATGTATCGAAACGTCTCGAGTGAGTGGGGGTAGGGTAGCACACGTAGCAGTTGCTATGGTCAGAGTTTTCTCGCAGCAACACAATACGTAAAACGCCGTTAGGTTTTTGTGCGTAGGTTCTCTTTTAGTCAGCGGCGGACGCGGGGATTTCTGCCTTGAAACTGGGGTGTACTGGAGATGGTGTCGATAAAGCGGTGGGTATTACCCGCGTTAAGAGCGCCCCGAGATACGAGCGTTCGGGAGTTAAGAGCGATCAAATCAGCATTGCCTCGCCTATACTAAAAATCTATGCGCTGCCCACTACAGATGAAAAAGAGCAACGCGCAGTGAAGTAGCGCTTGTTTTGTCCGGTCACGGGGTGTTCTTGAATTGGTGTCCCCGCCGTAGCCTTAGCGATCGCGTTTCGACGACCACGCCGTGCTTGTGATGGGAAAAAAGCACCGATTTGTACTTTTAAGCGAAAGCTTTCGTAGGTCGATCAACCCGGACACAGTGCACCCAGAAGGTTTCGTACACCGACTCTTCCATTCTACGTATCGAAACCAAAAACCACCACCTATAGGCCGGCTTGATGGGACCAGCCTCAGGACTGCTTCCTTGACTCCGTCGAGCGGAGAATACTGCGAGACCACCAGACTCCTGAGACGCGCCAGCCTGATATCACAATGGGCTTTTGTATTGTTCATACACCGACCCCCGTTGCTCATTACAACCAGCCCTCCCCGATCGATCGAGACCTATCGGTTCGATTGAACGAACCTCGGGATTGCGAGAAGTATTCGAGCAGCGGAGATTATCGCGAAACCGCGACAGTTGTTTTTCATACGCGCATCCCTCCTTCATACGCAATGATTGCGAGACGTTCTCCTTTCCGGGACCCCTTCCGTTTCGCTGACATAATAAGAGCGTGGAAAAAACGTCGCATCTTCGGAGCACCTTCTGGAAAGTCAGTCATGACGTAATAATCCACAGGACGCCGGCAAACTCCAAACGCCAGCCTTCGCACCGCACCTTTTTCGAACACCAACAACCACGCCAAGCCTACAGAGCGCGGGAAAATGCGCACGCTGATGGATGTTTCGACGCGCTAAACGGTGCTGCCCGCCTTCTAGATACCACCTTGCATGCGTCGATTAAACGGCGGGGCGTCCCGTCCACCCGTGCTTAGATTAGTGCTTTATTTTCCTTCCGGCAATCGGTCAGTGTGCAGTGCAAAATTCCCTCTACACGCGAAATAAAAAACCGCAACGAGCTCCACCCGAGACTGGTCCTTGGGTGCCCCTTTGCCTTCCCTACTGTCCCCTCTGATTTATATCCCCGACACGGACATGCCCCATTCTCTCTGAAATACACAGCTAACATCACTGTGTCCGTTGCCATGTGTTCGTACATTTTTACAGACAAACGTACCCCAAAAAGATGACACGATACACCGAACACCGCCTGCATTATCCATCCGTTTGTCCGTCCGTTCGTTGGAAACATACTTTGTATCCGTTGAGGTTCTTCAGCCATGGTTGATGTGGCCATTGCTTGGTGGGTCGGTCGTGCGCTGCGTATATATATATATATATGTGTGTGTGTACTCATCCTTTGCCCTCCGCATTTCAACCTCAGGACTGCGTGGCTTGTTCAAGCGGACAATACTGTGAGACCACCGGACTCTTAGCCCCTACCGGCCCGTGCTCCGCCGGCTACTACTGCAAGCGAGGGGTCACGGGGGCCACCCCAACCATCGGCACCTACACCGAAGGCTCACTGCTGAAGGGCGGGGATATTTGCCCCGTGCAGTACTACTGTCCCAACGGGACGGACACGCCGATTCCATGCGAAGCCGGGACGTACAACGACTTGCTAGGGCAAGAGGAGTGCTTCGCTTGTCCGCCGGGGTTCTACTGCGAGGCGAACTCGTCGACTTACACGGATACTCCTTGTCCCGCAGGGTAAGTTCTGATTGGTCTCGTGTCCCGCAAGGTAGGGTTTGATTGACCTTTTTCTTGTGGCGTCGATTTTTCTTTTTTCTTTTCGGTTGAATTCGGCAGTGTCGCCGTGGATTTTGTTGTCAAGGATTTGCAAAGAAGAGAGGCGCTTCGATTTTGTGTCGCCGGGTTTTACTGCCAGATGCAGTCTTTGACGTGCACAGAGCTTCCGCAGGGCTAAGGTTAGGGTTTGTTTTTCGAGCATTGAGGTTTTTTTCGTGTGGTTATCGTTTGGTAAAATCGGAACAGAGCCGTGGTTTTACCCCCAACGATTGCAAGAAAAGTAGTGCTTCGGTTGTACCGGCCAGTGTTGCATTGCGGAGCAAACTCGTCAACGTACGCAGACACTCCTTGTCCCGCAGGGTAAGTTCGGATATGTTTCTTTCGAAGATTGGAACCTTTTTTTTGTGGTGTCGGTATCTTTCGTGAAATCGGAAGCGCCGTGACTTTTTCCCCTCGCAATGATCGCAATGGGAGTGCTTTGATCGTGCCCGGCGGATTTGTTCGGTAGGGCGAACGCTTCGACACACACGGGAACTTCTTGTCTCGCAGGGCAAACAGATGTAATAGGTGTTGTCAGGTTTCGTTTTCGGAGATAAGAGTGGGCGTTCAGTACTATCGTTTTGGTCAGCGCCATTTTATTCTTGAGGGGTATCTACCCTTTACCGGCTCAAGGGACCCCTTCGGTCAAAGCCAAACAAAAAGCTCTTGGAGTTATTTTTAGAAAACCTTTTTCTTCCCCATCCGCCGGAGGATGAAAAAAATTCCTCAAATTTTCCTCAGCTGTTGTAGGAGCCGCGTTAGGGAGAAGCGCGTTTGGCTAAAAACGTGCCAACCTCATCGTACCACGCGTCAGCGCTAGAGAGGGTACGTGTCTGGTGGTGGTAAACGGCCGCGTTAGAGTCACACGCAATTTTTCTCGAGGCACCTCATTTCGGGCGGAAGCTCTACGTACACATATACACATATATAGTACAAGGTTGGGTTCTGTAGGGTACGCACAAACCATACCCGGGGTATTTACCCGGGTATTGCCCTACAAAGAGCTTCTGTGAGTTCTGCAGGACATTCATACCCGTACCCGAAACTTCTGGAAGTTCTGTACCCCAGTGCCACAAATACCCGGGCTACGGGTATATCATTTTTTTAACGTATGCGAGTTCTGTACGCCCGTGCCACAATAACCGGAACTTCTGTGAGTTCTGTAACACTTCCGTGCCGTACCCGGAATTTCTGTAAGTTCTATAAGATCCCCATACCCCAACCCGGAACTACTGTGACTTCTGTAAGACTTGTGGCACGGGGTACGGGTATGCCTATGTTACAATACCCGGGGAGCCCACATGCATTAATTCAGGTTTAATAACCCAAAGAGTGTATGATACATCTATTATGATGTCATATCTTGTCAGTGAAACCAACCGAACACCGAACGTACAGCAGGAGTAGCAGTACGAATCGCATATGATAGTAGCCCCTACTGCAGCAGCAAGTCCTGTCCATGTTTCTTTCGTTTCTAACCCTTGGGCACGTACGAATTATATTAACGAAGAACACGATTGAATAAAAAACATTCATTATTTTATCAATCGACTTGAATTCGATTCGACTCGGTGGAAACATGCCTGGTACGAATCTGGCGCCTATCGGGAAACCACGTATTGCGTATTGTTGATGTTTTTTTTTTTCGATCGGAATAATACATAGATCTGCCGTGACGGCGATGCAGCAACCATCGACGTCTAGAAGTATCTTCTGTGTTTTCGGTAGTTTCGCTTCTTCTTTGTCGCGGCACTTGGCTTATCGATCGAGCTGTGGTGGTCAATATGGGCTTTGAAGCGCCACAGCCGGGGTATAGCCGTGAGCGCGGCTGTTGCCCCGGTCGCCACTCATTGAGGTTCACGATTTATCGCCTCTCTCGGTGGCGGTTTTGTCGATAATTCATAATTTCCCTTAAAGCTACGACAGATTGCCTCGGGGACATTGGCCCAGTGAGAACATGCCATCCATGCAAGTTGGATTAAATCCTCCACTTCGAATCGAACTGCCCCCCGATGGGGTTTGCGTTCACCCGGGTATTACCCGTACCCGGAACTTCTGTAAGTTCTGTAGGTCATTCATACCCGTACCCGAAACTTCTGCAAGTTCTGTACGCCCGTGCCACAATACCCGGCACTTCTGGAAGTTCTGTAAGACTTTCATACCCGCACCCGAACTTCTGTTAGTTCTGCAGGACATTCATACCCGTACCCAGAACTTCTGTGAGTTCTGTACACCCCGTGCCACAATACCCGGGGTACGGGTAGAGCACCTTTCGTACCCGCCCGGAACTCCTGTGAGTTCTGCACGCCCGTGCCACAATACCCGGAACTTCTGGAAGTTCTGTAACACTTTCATACCCGTACCCGAAACTTCTGGAAGTTCTGTAAGACTCCCATACCCTTTACCCGAAATCCACAAGCCCTACACAACATAACCTTGAAATATATATATACATACATACCCTGCCAAAAACACACAAGAAAAAACGAAAAAAACGAGGAAAAGAAAATGAAAGCGTACAGACCAGACGAACAACGAACCCACGGCCTGGCCAGGCATGCACACCACATACCCCACGGGCAACAATAGGCCACGGTTGTTGCCGTACCATACCCCCATCTGTCACTACCGGTTGTTGCCGTACCATACCCCTATCTCGCACGAGAGCGACTCTGTACCTACCCCACAGACTAAAACCACTTTACTTAGGCGATTGGTTAGGCGCACGCAGCACAGCGCAGCTAACAATCCCATTGGGGTACGTCGTATCAATCTGGGCCTCAACTTCCACGAAAAACAAAACCCAAGCACGAACGTCTAAGACCCCGAGGAACGGCGGGGTCACCTTGCCAAAAAAACGACCCCGAGCCACTGCTGAAGAAAATGTCCCTTGAAAAGGGATCCCCCCCCCCCCCTACCGTCGTTTTGGTCGAAACAAAAAAATACGGCATTTTCCGGCGATACCGGAGTTAAGGAGTCCCCCGCAATTTTTTAGACAACCTTCTTGTTTTTAGCTAAATAGGGTCTTATCTCGGAGGAAATCTGGGATGGCACACGTTACGAGTCATCCCCCTATACAGTGCGGTAGGGGGTTGCGGTTCTTGGATCAACTAATAATGTACCTGTTGCCCGATTGAGCTCCTCAGGTGAGGAACTAGCGGTTGGTCATTAGTCAAGTAATTTCACGAGCATGGAAAGCTTGGTCAGGTGTTGTGCGAACGAACGCCTTCGATTGTCGTTTTTCACTGTGAGGTGTTGAACGCCTCATGCGAGGAGCTCTCCGGGACTTTCTGCTTCACGCCTTCCCGTGGGATGCACACACACGTACCTCTATCTCGGAGCACATCTGGGATGCACACGACGCTTACACCAAGGCTAATATACGGTAGCATTATTAGGAAGGGGGCGGGGGGGGGGGGGTAGTACTCCCTTTTTTTTATTGGCGGGTTTGCGCCACTCGCGAGAGGTGACTTTAAAGCCCACCGACAATCACAACTTTAGACAGATTGTTCTTCGGCGAGGTAGTCGGACTCGTGTCACACGATGGAAAACAGAACGAGAAGTGTGATACCCCGCAAAAGGAACAGTCGAGACGCTTTGCAAGAGCGACCCCTCTCCACTGCACCAACAAAGACCCCAAAACTGACTCCCCCACCATGTTGGTAGAAGTCGGGGAAGCAACGCACGCGCATGAAACATAAATCGGCGTTGTAAACGTACGCACCGAAAACATCCGCAAAAAAAAAAAGGGTACAGAGTTCGTGGTCACGTATGTATCCATAACTCCGATTCTCTCGTCCGCTTTATTCCCCTCCGATTGCGGAAGTGCTCTGTCTACATTTCCACATCGCATCGCATCATCACCGCCCTTTTTCCCATCCGATTGCGGAGTGCTCCGTCCATTTTTTTCCATTCCCATGGACGCGCGCTACGACAGAGCTTCACCAATATTTTTCTTAATACTACCCCTCAATTTGGGAGCTTAAGACCTCTCCCAAAAAACTGATTCGATCCCGGATGAAAAACAAACCTGCTATGTATATCGGATGAAAAATTCCCATGGCCTCGAGGGACATGACGAGAATTGATCATGCAAGAAAAAAATGACGGAACATTCCGATTGATTTTGGGGGGGTTAAGAAGCCTCGTCATTTCTGAAAACCATTTCCGCCAAAAAACGGTATACCTCTTTCGCAGCACGCGCCCATGACGACGCCTTCCACGTTATTTCGGGGGGGGGTACCGAACGAAACAGGTACTACTGTCTGGAAGGGACGAGATACGCGAACGAGTATCCCTGTCCCCCCGGTACATACGCCAACACGACCGCAACGACATCTCTCGCCAACTGCGTAGACGCTCCCGCGGGATCGTACGTGCTTGGCTCGGCAAGCCTGGAGGTCACCGGCAGGTGAGACCTTGACGGCGCTGGCTAGGGCGCGGGCTACGGGGGCGGAGATGCACCCTGTTTGAGGCTTCTCGTCGGAGGAGGTCCACACCAAACCCAGAACCTGGCTGCGACATAATTGTTGTTGTTGTTGTTGTTGGTTTTGTTGATTTTGTTGGTGTTGTTATATATTTTTGTTGGCGTCAAATATTGAAGTTCCTTCTTTTCATTTTGTCGTTTTTGTTTGGTTGTTTTAACCTGTGGCGCACGATTTTATATTTCCAGATCAGTTTGACTTCAAGTATATTTTTTCTTTTTCGCCGCCCTCGAATATGGAAGTTACCTAAATGTCTTGAATTCATATGCATTCACTAAATCCCCCCCCCCCCCCCAATCGTAGAAGATAGATGGTGGCCACAGACGCCGAAACAAGACGGGGGTAGGATAAGCAAACAATTCTTATGTAATCTGTGGAAAACGCATAATGAGCGCCCAAATGTTGGAGGTGTGTCTCTATTAGGAGTAGGGAGTAGGAACGGTGCTCCGTCTCGAAAGGGATGCGTGGACAAAGGTCAAATGACTTAAGGCAAGCAACAAACGAGTACGCCCCCCCCCCCCCCCCCCCCCCCCCCCCCCCCTATCTACCCGTTGTAATTTTTCCCCGTTGTCTTGCAGCTGCGACGAGGGCTTCTACTGCTCGGGTGGGTCGTCGTCCGCCACCCCGTTCTGCAACGAAACCACGAATGGGACATGCGAAACAGGTATGCATCTAAAACGTTTATTGTTCATACGACGCAAGCTGCGGTAGAGGTAACGGCGACAGTTGCCATGGGATCGAGGATGATTTTCGTCGATACTCATTTCTTCCGCTGCAAGCTGCTGTGCGTGGTACCCCAACCGCGCGTGGTAGGCACGGGGGCGTGACACCTCTTTGCTGAGAGGCCCGTTTCTGTCAGTGACGCAATATGCCACTGAAAAAATTGCCACCTCTATCTATCGACAGACGTTTAATTTTCGCGCCGTGGTGCGTGGAGCCGCATTTTGGCTGTACTCAGCTGCTCTACGGTGTCAGGAAATGGTTACGGTATGTTGCGAACAGCGTATGTCATAACCTCACGCTCTGAAGTAGAAACGGGGAGGACTGCACATCGAGCGGCGGCTCAAACGTTATCGTCCCCTTCCGCTTACTTCGCGGCACATCGCTCACCACCCAAAGGGAGCACTGGTAATCGGACAAGGCGTAGATGATGGAAGCTCTTTGTCCGTTCTGACAATAGGACATGGCAAAAAGTGCCGCCAAGAACGCGTTCTCACGACTGAAGCATTGAGGGCGCGCCGCGGTCACCGTGGAACGACTGGAATGTTGTCACTCCTGCTCCGATTGTTGACCTAGGTGATTGTATCTTGTTACTGCTACGCTGTTGGTCTATGCTAGTCAGGTATTCACGTCCGCTTGCTAACATCTTTCTAACGTCTAACGTCACCGGATTCTGAATTTTCTTTCGGATGAGGAGGTTATCATTGTACCAAGCGTTACACGGTCGGTGTCAGATGGCGGCAAATGGAATGCTAACACTATCGTGAGCGGTGTGCTGCCAACACTCGATTTGAAAATCGTCTGTCGCCCGCAACCAATAACCTTAGGCGGGCCTTGCGTGGCTGGGCAGTACTGCCCCGAGGGGTCTCCATACCCACAGGCGTGTCCGGGAGGGAGCTACTGCGCCGACTCCAGCGGGGCGGTAACTGGAGAATGCTACGAAGGGCACTATTGCACGCAGGTTCGTTTCGTGTATCCCTTTGCCTTTATTCTCATTGTTTCGATATCGCGACCAGCGTCATTTACAACCCAAACTTCATTTCTGCAGCAGGCCAGGTCAACCCACCTTCTTCCTCATTCGAGCGCTTCCCGCGTGAAGAAAGCAGGCCTCAGAGCAATCACATCTGAAGAAAAAAAAAAGGCAGCTCGACTTGATGCTTTTTGCGAGAGGAAGCGACGTTTCCCGATATTTCCCGTAGTGGACACATGAGAAAGCCGAACCCCCCCCCCCCCCCCCCCCCCCCCCTCTCCACCCCTTGCCCCTCCAACATTCTTCTCGTGACACAAAAACAACTCAGGGGTCCTGGACACCGGCCCCTCAAGGCTTGAGCGATGAGAACGGTGTCGTGGGTGGTATTTGCCCTCCAGGGTTTTACTGTGCAACAGGTTCTGTGGCGCCGCGCGGCTGTCCCTCGGGAACCTATTCTCCCTCCACGGGCAATACCAATGCGTCATCATGCCTACCGTGCGAGCCGGGGTATATGTGCCCTAACGCGAGTACTTCGGTTCCGACGGAGCCTTGCCCGGCGGGGTTTTACTGCCCAGCAGGTACGGCTGGAGGTACTGTAGTAGCCAACATATGAATAATTTATTACATAAATTCGAAGGGTATACGTGTATATATATTATATACTGAGTATATGCTCAAGACAACGCGATCGGTGGATCTGCACGACATTTTTTAAACCAAAACTGATCAGCCCGACTTATCGGTTAACTGCTCGATGGACTCGCAGGTACGGCCGAGGCAACCCTGCAGTGCGGTCCGGGCGAGGCGTGTTTGGCCGCGGTGTGGGAACCAACCGCGTGCGAGGCGGGGACGTATCAGGCGCTCACGGGTCAGGAAAACTGCGTCGAGTGTCCGGAGAGGTGAGGCCGTGCATGTCATAAGCTCGTGTTATGCGAACGGTGCACACCATGTATAATGTAGCGTCATCATGCCCAATGCTGTTTCTTTCGAAAATCGAAACAAATGTTTTCACTCATCTGGTCGGGTCGGGTCGGGTCGGGTCGGGTCGGGTCGGGTCGGGTCGGGTCGGGTCGGGTCGGGTCGGGTCGGGTCGGATCGGATCGGATCGGGCCAGGGTGACCCGGCCCGACCCGTGATGTTTCAACGTCTCCTGATCCGACCCGACCTGATCCCACCGGTGATATTTCGAACACCTCCTGACGCGACTCGGCTGGACCCGCGAGTTTTGTTTTTAGCCTCCAGAACCGACCCGTAGGCCGGATCAAGCATGACCCCTGAACAATAACCCTAGGAATGTCTTATGTGGTTTCATCCCCACCATGCTGCCCTCAATGTGTCGAGAGTTGTTTTGTGCAAGGGGCTCTCGGAAGACAACCAACTCGTGTTTTCGGAAGGGCAGCGCGAACGGTTCCGCGTCAATTCGGCGCACCCTTCCTAAGAAACAGAGTTTAGCTGGGCGGGGTAGAACATGTCCGCCAACCCGTTTAGTACAGCAGTGTACAGAAACCTATATCTGACTCTATTTTCAAGTGATATGTCCCCAAATTCGGACTGCAGTCCCAAACGGGTTAAAAAGCGCACTTTTTTTTTTTTTTGCAGCGTCTCGGAGTCACTCGCGCGAGGAACACCCCCTGTTCCTCTTTGCGGCCTTTGGCTTTCGTGCTGTGTTTTTTTTTTTTGGATAACAATCCGCATTAGAACAAATGGTAAGCTGCGTTGCAGCAAAAAACAACATCCTCCCTAAAATGTTTTTATCCAGTGAGGCGTTTGAAAGAGTCACTCGTGCGAGTCGCGAAAAACCGGTAGTGTGCGTTGGGGCATTAAACACGTCATAACATCCCCTGTATAGCTACGATAGCCTCGGTCCTGACAGACTGTGCTCCCATTCTCCATACGAGTAGCACCGTGCTGAAAGGAGGCAGGGCAGAGGGCAGGGAACGTTTCAGTCTGCGCGCGTTCGCTGAGTTTACGGTCGCTTTCTCCACGAACCCTAGCCAATAAGAATCATCAGCCAGAATGAAGTGGAAGGTTTCACACCGAGCGCGGCGGTGTCTGTCCAGGGGGTTCTCCGTTTTTGTTCCCTGTTGCGGAAATCGTTCCACACATATTCCAAGGCTTTGTGTGCACTTTTAACAGGCTTGACCGAATCAATAGCTTTTGCGGCACAATGCCAAATCGATGCGGCTCGAGGGAAGGGCAAGGTCATGTCTTTTTCTCAGTTTTCAACGTTGTTGTTTTGCGCACTCATGTTTGCTCGACATGCTTTCGCTGCATCAGCTATTTTCATCTCTGAACAAACACTCGCTTCGGCGGCGGGCACGCATATTCCCGAGATGCTCTCGTTGCGTCGGCTAAACTATTCGAGTACATGTTTCATGCATGTGGGCGTAGATTTATGCTGCGCCCACGTGCGTTTTGTCTCTGGCAAATGGTTGGCTTAGTTAGGCGCACATAGATCCCAAGATCTTGTCAAATACAGCAACACCAGCTGATCTCCATCACTGTTCCATACATAGTCTATGTATTTTTTTTTCGACACGGGCGGTTCAAGATGGCAGACGACACTATTTTTTTATTCGCTCTCCGACAGTCGCGCAAGCATGATCTGTAGACATCGATCGCTCACAGATGAAGTTCCCATAACGACTGTCCTTGCATCGTCAGCTGACTTCTTCTTGTATCCTACACATGCTTGCGCAGATTCTACTGCGTCTCTGGGACGAGCGACCCAGCCGATTGCCCGGTAGGAAGCTACTGCCCTGCCGGTACGACGTCGGGCACGGAGTACCTGTGCCCGGCCGGCACGTTTGGTAACTCAACCAACCTCTCAAACTCGTCAGAGTGCAGCGCTTGCACTCCAGGTAAGGCCGCGAGTTTTTCCGCGTCCTTTTTTGGCATGTGATCGCGGACGTCAGCAACTTGTCGAAATTCAGCACAAAGAAAATGATGCGGTAAAACTATTCAATTCGTATTGGTAGCAGTGTGTGCGTGAGGGAGGGGGTGACAAACGTGCCAGGTATATATCGTACCGAAATAGAGACCCCTCGGGTGCATGTGTAGGAGATCGAGGATTTTGTCGAGAACGTATTTTTGCTGCCAAAAAGCGGCGTGTGATATTATTCTTCGATCGCGCGTTCTATGATACGACGGCTACTTTGATTTTAGTCTTTTGACGTACATGCCCTACACCGCAAGAAATACCCACACAGTCGGACAGGTCACCGATCATCCCCACTTGATGATGACGATTTCGATATTTTGGGGAAGACGTGTACGGTGGTCTAGCTCATGCTACCGGGTGGGAGTGGTACGATCATCTAGCAAATATTTCCCGAGTTGGATCTGTACTCGTGTTGGTTGTCTTTATGAGCACGGCGGTTAGGATCCATTTTATATGGGGGAGTTCCACGTATTGATAAGGGATTTATGTATAAGGTATGAGGGGACACTCAGCGGGAGGAATGGAGGGTATATTTTGCCGATTGCTTCCTTGCATGAATCGCCACGAGCTGTCACTCGGCGGCTGGATAATACAAGAGAGAGTTCTGTGTCACCGTCTTGAGTCATCACCACGCCTTCCCGCGCCAGCTACGTGTACACCTCTAGATATCTATCAACAAATCTACATATACATATGCATCCTGCACTGCACCTCATTACGGCAGCTACAGGATCTACAATAATAGTAGATGATCTAGATGATTTAGATGATTTAGATGATCTAGATGATCTAGATGATGATATCGATCATCATCTGTCCGAGGTGTAAAATTATCCCGCAGTAATTGCAAGTGAGTTGACCAGCAAGCGTTTGTGGCTTGCTGAAGTGGTTTCGTATCATAATAACATGAAAACAGTTTTTTTTTGTTTCTCAGGCACGTATCGGCCCCGAGGCTGGACTCAACAACGAGCCGGTAGGGCTAAGTGAAAAGAGAGTTACTGTTCTCGCTTAGCACGGACCGATACGACGCACGTGTGCGAACATTCTGGTTCTGTAATATTTCCAGCACGAAACACGTTCGTTTTGCAGGTTCCAACCGTTTCCCTATTTTCTCTGCTTTCCTTCAAATCCTCGTATGGTTCCCTCACATGTAGTCCGGTGGGCTGGCTTGCGTGTGTTTTGCCTTTGTATTCATTGCGGTAGGCGTTGTATGGCCAACCCATCTTGCTGTATTGGAAGTTTGTCTCTCTCTGTCTTGCAGTTTGTGACCGCGGCTAGCTGGCGTTTCTCGGGGGCGTCGGCACCGACACGGACACTGGTTGTGCTGGGTGAATTTCAGACGGATGGGGGAAAAAAAAATGTCAGCTTATTGCGAATAACTCAACACCCAAATCGTGTTCTAAAGCTGGACTCAATCCGCCCGCAAGGCTATGCAAAGAGGGCTACTGCTGCTGCTGCTCTCGCTCACCACGGCCAAAAACACAACGCGAACGCGTTTGTACGAAAGCTACAGTAGTTCAAGCGTCGTCTTTTGTGCGAGGATGGGCTCAACGAGCCGAGACGGCTGTCAAGCATAGAGAGGACGCGTGCTACGATAGAGTTGCATCACCTTTTTCTTTTTAAGGTTTCTCACCTTTTCTTGGAGCTTAAGACCTTCTCCCAAAAACGGATGTGGAGAAAAATAAAACCCGCTGTGACCCCGGATGAAACATCCCGTGGCCTAGCTAGGTAAACAAGCAAGAATCATGGAAAAATATGGCGTCTTTTTTCCCGACGATTTTGGGTTATTAAGGAGCCTGCCTCGTCATTCAGAAAACCATTTCAGCCAAAAAACGGTATACCTTAACACCCCTATTCCCGACGATTTCGGGTTATTAAGGAGCCCCGTCATTCAGAAGATCATTTCGGCCAAAAAACGGTATACCTCTATCGTAGCATGCATCAGGGGGATGCCGCCCACGCTTGACACGAAACGACATGCCGTATGTTTACGATCAACCTACGAGTAGTAGTTCAATGCCCGGTATTGCTCCCTGACTTAAAGCTTCAATACGTATATATGTATATTCTTGCAGGCTACCCGTTTAGTGTTTCCATAATTTTAAGGCCACGGGGGCACCCAAGCGTCCCCTGGTTCCCCGGTTTCCCGGTAACTCTAATATCTATATGTTTTATCGGATCAGTAAAACACACGGCTAGGTTAACACGCTGCGTTCAGAGCTTCGGCTAGTAGACGTGGAACACAGACCCGGAAACCTAACAGAAGGCGGTCTTAATCCACAGATGCTGTGAGCTTCTTCAGATCGGCGTCCCTCCGATTCTCAGCACCGGTCCACACCTCGACTTTGAGGCACAGCAGTGGCCAAAATTTGGGGTACGCAAAACGAGACAAAAAGCAACCCCCAACAGAGCGCATGCATTTCACTAGCGGGCAGCTACAGCTCCCCACAAGCAACCACGGCCCGCGAAATTGAAGGACGCTCCTGGCTGGTGGGGTGCATGACGACGTGGGGTGCGCCAGCCAGCGGTCGTAGATAGCCAGAAGCGACTCACGAGATGTTCTCGTGAGTTCGAACTTGCGAGCCAGCAACACCAAAAGCTACCGAAATCGCTGAAATACTCCAATTCACATGCGGGGGCCTAATACAATGGGTAGATTACATCACCGTTGAAAAAACGGTTTTCACCAAAAGCCTGCTGCTCACCAGGCGGATGATATAACTCTCTTTGTTGTCTGGGTTAGGTCATTGGAGAAAATGGGATGGACACTCGAAGAAGGGGTGGTTAATTATGGGGTCCAAAAAAGGACTGAAAGCACCTGAAAAGCTCTGTATTATTGGATATTTGCCGCAGTTTTTTAAAAATTCGAAATAAGGATCTTGTTTGCAGATGCCATACTCTATTTTCTAGTGGTTTTATAAGTACGCGAAACGCCTCCTTACGAGCTCCCACTCAAAAGGTTCCTGTGCGATCGCTCGTGGCCTTAACACGATAGCGCTTGTTTTGTTGGGCAGGCTACTCTTTTGGAGTTTCCCTCGTTCTGATACGATGTAATTTGTTTGTTTTGGCAGGCTCGTACTGCGTTGAGGCCGGGCTACACGAACCGACAGGGCTTTGCGACCAGGGGTACTACTGCAACGGCGGGGCCACGGTGAAAACTCCCGACAGCCTGTCATCTGAGGGGTACCAAGGCGAAACCTGCGTCGACCGCGTGAACGCGACGTCCAACGACCTCTGTCCCGCCGCCCACTACTGTCCTACCGGTGAGTGCTGATGATCCGAGTATGCATAGCAACGGAAAGGTACACGCTTTTGGGGTGGGGGGGGTGGGGGTGGGACGCGTGCTCATTTGGTTTTAGCCTTAATCTATCGACCATTGACCATGTATCCGGTTCGAGGCGGAGCGGAGAGTGGGGTCCGGTGCTGTCGCGTGGAGCCGGGTGGGGTCCGGTAGGGAGGGGTGGGGTGGATCCGGGTTGGGTGGGGTGGGTTAGAGAGAAGGTCTTATTGTATTCCAACAAAACGCGGGACGCTTGCGCGTAACTTAGGCAATACTCTTTATTCATACCTCGGGCTCAAATGCTTCTGGTTGGCTGCCGCGACATCCAACGACATCTGCCCCCCCCCCTTCGGCAACAATTGTCATGGTCATTATGATAGCAGCGGAATGATTGGGAGGTGTAGGGGTGCGGGTCGGGGTGGAGTGGGGTGAGGTCGGAGGGGGTCGGGTAGGGTCGGGGGGGCTGGGTTAGGCGGGATGGGGGACGGTGCATTCCAAAACTCACTCAACCCTTAGATGGTACCGACAACGCCCATTCTCACCTCGAGCTTACTCAGCCTTCTCCGCTTCGTTTCGCGGACACCATCATTCTTCTCACAACAGCCCACCCACGCGCTTGCTGCTTTTTTCCCTCTCCAAATCAAAAAAAGGATCCGCTGCTCCTATCCCGTGCCCACCCGGGACTTCTAGCGCCACGTTTGGCCTGACAAGCGAGGAATACTGCACTCCCTGTGAGGCCGGGTACTACTGTCCCGACAACGGGGCCTACAACGTGACGGCGTTGTGCACGGAGGGTTTCTACTGTCCAGGAGGAGACGCTTTCCCCACGAGGTGCAGCCGAAATCAACGAAGAGCTGTCGGAGAATTTAGAGAATGATACAGACCAAATGCGTACTTACTTCACGATTATGCGTGCGTGTAGGCGCAAGAACATTGCAACGTAAGACGCGTTTTTTTTAATAAAAACAAGCGCAATCAAAACAGGTGTCCGAGGTTTCAGGCAATGGAAGAAAGCGTTGCGCTTTTAGAGTCATCCCACGGTAAGGGTTGCAGTTGTATGTTTGTGCCAAAAAAAAGGTATACCTTGCCGGTTGAGCTCCTCCCGTGAGAAACTGCCGGTTAATGAAGCAATTTTTACGAGTATATTTCGGTTTTAGTGTAGGACTAAGTAAGGCACAGAAGCTTGGTCGGGTCGTGCGAACGAATGCCTTCGAAATTATTTTTTCGAGCGAGATATTGAGCTCCTCATGTGAGCGAGGGACTGATGCTGCACCTCTGCTGTGGGATGGTTCCAAACATGGACTTTGTTCAAACTGGCATGATGTTGTGCGGCCAAACGCCGATGTCAACGTGCTAAAGCATGTTATAGATGAAGCAGCGGCTCACTTCGGCCGCATACAAATTTCTTACACCACACGGCGCACACCACGAAACGTCAAACCATGAAAACCTATCTCTGCAGGCTGTGCACGAGAGGCCACTACTGCCCAGCAGGATCAGCCGACCCCGTTGACTGCGTGGCCGGAACGTACCAGAACGACACGGGTTCCTCGGACTGCGATATCTGTCCAGCGCGCCACTACTGCGAGGCCACGACGACGAACGCTACGCTGTGCCCCGCGGGGTACTTCTGTCCGGAGGGCACGGAGTTTGCGACGGAGTTTCCCTGCCACAACGGGACGTACTCGAACGAAACGGGCCTCGCTTCGTCGAGCGAGTGTATTCTTTGCCCGCCCGGAAGGTGCGTGCTATGCCAGCTCCGTGCCAAGCTCTGTGGTCTAGTTTCATAGATGTGTTTCAATAAAAATTTCTATGTTCTACACGCGAGCTTGCGCGACCTTGCGTGAGCTTGCGTGAGCTTGCGTGCATCAAGACGTTAGCCAGTGTACGTCAAGTCGTGTTCATGGCAACGACAGCGGCGAACATGGATTCGGCGGTGAATAACTTCAAGTGACTTCATACTATTTTTTCCGTCAACGATTACTTTCCACCCTCGCGGAAGACGATACCGAGGGAGGAAGGGAGACGCGACTGAGGCTCTACGCAAGAAAATGGAGTTACGTAGACTTCGTTCATTTCCCCTTTTATGGGGCACCCTCGGTTTGTCATGTCCTCCGTCTTCCTGGCAACGACTATTACTTGATCGACGCTGTAGCTCATGCCCTACATTATCGTGGGATGGCAAGGATAACAGCAACAACAATAGGCATTGCCACCTGGTATTGTTTAGCGTTTAGGGATATCTACTCAGTACGCTCTTTCTCTTGAGGTTCTCGCTAGTGTTTCTGGGCCAGCCTCCCCCGCCCCCCCCTACAAAAAAAAACACGGCTAATCTAATTATCTTCACAAACTATAAACCCGCGCTTTGTTTTCCGTTGCTGCGTCTTGCGGAGGGCCTTAACGACGCCTGCCGACAAAACCGACCAACCCATCCTTGACCGAGACAAGGGGCGTTACTGTATTTTACCAACATTTTCACTATGCAGCAAGTCGAAAAAAACAAAAACAAATCCTCCTCGGCAGTGTTGATTTTTTGGTGACCCGTTAAGAGCACAAAAAGACGACAAGCAGCCGACGCTCGCACTACCAAGTGGCTTTGGGTCGCCGAAACAAGAACCCCAGAAGTGACTAAACCGTACCGCCGGTGCCTTGGTCTCCTTTGCGAGAACAAAGTCAGGGCTGTGATGCGTTTACCCCTTGATGGTACACACACATGGCACACATGGAAGGCGTGAATTTTTTCTTTTTATATGAAATACAGAGTGAAAACCGAGAGGTCTCTGGGTTAGGGTTAGGATTAGGGTTAGGGCTACCCTGCTGCTGCTGGGACTGTTGCCTGCTCGCACTCCGATGCGACTGCTTGCTGCTAGGCTAGCCCGGCTAGGTCGGGAACATTCCACAACACCTCCGCAAAGGCGCGGCGGAATTACAATTCCAGGCTTCTATTCTAATTCCTATATATTTCTTTAAAAATGTTGGTGTAGGCAGTCCCTCAACTTGGGAGCTTAAGACATGTCCATCCCAAAAACTGGTTTTGGAGAAAATAAAGCTGCTATATGCCGGGTGAAGAAAGCCATGACCTCGTAGGTACACGACGACAAAATCTTGCAAAAAACAAAAATGGCGTTTTCCCAACGATTTCGGGTTGTTAAGGAGCCCCGTCATTCAGAAATCCATTTCAGCCAAAAAAAGGTATACCTTAATAGCTCTACCTCCGACGATTTTGGGTGAAGGTGAGCCTCGTCATTCAGAAACCATTTCAGCCAAAAAACGGTATACCTTAACACCTCTATTCCCGACGATTTTGGGTTATTAAGGAGCCTGCCTCGTCATTCAAAAACCATTTCAACCAAAAAACGGTATACCTTAATACCTCTATTCCCAACGATTTCGGGTTATTAAGGAGCCCCGTTATTCAGAAAACCATTTCAGCCAAAAAACGGTATAACTTAATATGGCGTATTCCCGACGATTTTGGGTGATTAAGCAGCCCCTTCATTCAGAAAAACCATTTCAGCCAAAAAACGGTATACCTTAATACCTCTATTTCCGACGATTTCGGGTTATTAAGGAGCCCATCATTCAGAAACCATTTCAGTCAGAAAACGGTATACCTTAATACCTCTATTTCCGACGATTTCGGTTTATTAAGGAGCCCCGTCATTCAGAAAACCATTTCCGCCAAAAAACGGTATACCTCTATCGTAGCACCCGTCATCATTAACATCAAATCATCATTAACATCTAACACACCGCTTGTTTTTCTATGGCATCCTCATAAGCTTCAGATTCGGCGTAACGCGTACCATAACGATGACTAAGAAATCAGCAACCGATCAGTATCAGGGCGACTACATCGTAGAGACGAAGCTGATGTGATTTTCCAGCTAGGAGATATCGTCAAGAAAAAACAGCGCTGGCACGGAGATGAGACTGCTTTTCTGCGTGTTCACACGCTCTCCAATGCAACTTCACAAGGTTTGACACAGCAGCGATCGATTTCATGATCCTGAGCCCTAGCCCCACGAACTACTTTTCGCCCACGTTTCCTTTTTGGTATTAGCGCGCTTTCCATTCCAGCTCACAAGGATCACGGCAGCGATGGGTGCGGTAACCCTAGCCCTAACCGTTCGAGTTGTGTTTTTCTTGTCCTTCCTTTTGTTCTTCCAGTCGAACAATGTCGAATTCAATTCACCAGAATAAACCGGCAGCAAAAAAGAGAACGCTCGTGCAGTTCTAGCCCCAACCCTCGCCCTTGCCGTACGAATCATTTTATGTCGCCCCCTTTTGGTTATAGTTTGTGAACGTTGTCTGATCCGCACAGAGACAAGGCGGCAGCGATTGCTTGCGTCATCCTGACCCTTCTAACCCAAACCGTACTACGAAGTCCTTTTTCTGCCGGTTTTTGTTTTGAATCTACGCGTTCTCCAACGTATGATACGGTGAGGCGGCGATCGCTGCTTGCGAGGTTTCCACCCCTAACCGTGCCCTTGGCCCTACGAATTGCGTTTGGCATTATTGGTTTGTGTCCTGCGCGTGTTCTAGTCTTTATCCACAAAGGAATACCGCCAAGATAGTGCGGCAATGATTGCTTGACTGACCCTAACCCTAACCCTGTGGATTGCTTTTAACTAACTCGTTTTGTGTCCGCCGCGCTTGTTCTAATCTGTACCCAAAATGAAAAATACTTAAACGGTTGCTTGCGTGATCCTAACCTTTATTCCTAATACTACGAATCAATTCTGCTGTGTTCGTTGTGCTTCTGCTTCTGCACGTTTCCCAACGAACTTAACAAGGTACTGCGGCAGCGAAGGCTTGCGTGAGCCGGAAGGATTGTGCGGAGCCGGTTACTACTGCGCGCTCGGGTCGACCTCCCCCGTCCCGGAGCTCGAGACTGACGCCTCCGTGGGCGGTTTGTGCGCGGCTGGCTACGCTTGCGTCGAGGTATAACAAAAAAAAAGTACGAAGCACCCACTTCTTATGACAAGAACAGACGAATGCGACGGTAAGAGTTGCCGCAGCCGAACGTTTCCGATGCTCCCCGCACAAGAAGTTTCGCGCCTCACCCCAAGCCTGACTTTAGAGAACTCGTGAGCGGAAGTGTCTCCGGATGGGGAATCCCTTGGTGTAGGCATATAACAGCGAGGGTACACCGCATTCGAACCGTATTTGACTCCTTCCTGGTTTGAGGGGCTCCGTTCGCCAGACACGGGCTTGGCCGGAAGGAAGGTGCTCGAACGCTGCCTTCTACAGGAGCAGGAGTCTGGCGATAACTCACGCGCGGCTGGCTGCGCTTGCGTTGAGGCAAAACAGAAGATGCGCAAAGAATCAATGGCGAATAATTTAGGACGGCACTTTATCTGTGTAGACTAGACTATATATACCTGTTGTTACTGCTGCATGTCATCAATCTTAATTCCAAGTAGTTTTGTCCGAAGACGTGGATGCAAAGCTATGCATGGAGAGATTCCCAATGTTGCTCTGTTCTGCAACATATCCAAGTGTTTTCCCTCTCTGTCGGGAGTCCACTGCTAAACGGGTAAAACATGCCCTGTGCAATGTGAGATTCCGAGTGATGGCCGAACTGCCCATGTAAACATCAGCAGTGGTGCGAAGGTGAAATACTTGATTATTAGGAAATTAAACCCCACCTTCGGAGGCGTTTGTGTTCCGGAGATGCCATCGAATCTTCCCCGGGTATATCATATAATTTGTGTGTGGGCGGATCATATAATTTGTGTGTGGGCGGTGAAATTTCATTAATTTAGACTAGTTTATGACCGAATGCCGCCTTCTGAAGTCGACCCGCGTCGAGTTACACCCGTCCGTGACAACCCACACCGCTTGAATAACGCCTCTCGTTATACTGTGACCAACCTCGCCTCGAAGACGTTCAATCTCGATGTGCGTCGTGTATCTCAAAACAATTAGTTATCCTGTGTGTTTCGTGCATCTCATGAAACAGAAATATAATTCTTCATCCGTGCTCTTGATATGTATCCCAACGACAGGGCGCGGAATCCCCGCAACCCGTGGACGGCGCTACCGGTTACGAGTGTCCCCCCGGTACCTACTGCCCGGCGGGATCGTCGTTCCCGATTGGCTGCCCACCGGGCTCATACAACCCTTCCAAGGTCATGGATTCGTGCTCGGAGTGTCCGGCGGGGGCGGTATGCGCGGGCAACACAACCACCCCCGAAGACTGCCCGGTGTACCAGTACTGCCCGGAGGGATCTGCCGCGGGGATCCAGTGCCCCGCCGGCACCTACGGTTCAAGGGTGAGGCGTACGCAAACCACACCATACCACACCGCACGTCCAAACTATTGGTTTTGTATTTTGATCAATTTTTTTCGCTTTCACTTTTTTTCTTCACGCTCCAGTTTTCCGGACAAGCCGTGGTCTCGCAGAGGCCGCCCCGGTATGTACGTGCCGGCATTTTGTATTGTCTGTCGCAAAAAAAAGGAGTTTAACAGCTTGCCCCACTGTTCGTCAATTCTCGTCGGGTTTTGTTAACTTTGCTAAAGCTCAAGGAAGGCCTAGCGCTTTCCGCGTGTCAACGTTTTTGTCCCTACGCGCTTGCCGATCGAGTAGGGGGTCCAACTCGCGAAATCGACCATATACATGACGTATGCTACGATAGAGGTATACCGTTTTTTGGCTGAAATGGTTTTCTGAATGACGCGGCTCCTTCATAACCCGAAATCGTCGGGAATAGAGGTGTTAAGGTATACCGTTTTTTGGCTGAAATGGGTTTCTGAATGACGAGGCAGGCTCCTTAATAACCCGAAATCGTCGGGAATAGAGGTGTTAAGGTATACCGTTTTTTGACTGAAATGGTTTCTGAATGACGGGGCTCCTTAATAACCCGAAATCGTCGGGAGTAGAGGTATTAAGGTATACCGTTTTTTGGCTGAAATGGTCTCTGAATGACGGGGCTCCTTAATAACCCGAAACCGTCGGAAAAATACGTGTAAAGGTATACCGTTTTTTGGCTGAAATGGTTTTCTGAATGACCGGGCTTCCTTCATAAATGACCAAAAATCGTCAGAACCAGGTTTCCATTTTTATTTCTTTTCCATGATTCTCGTCGTGTTTTTTTTTTCCATGGAACTTTTCATCCAGAAGCAGTAGCAGTTTATTTTTCTCCAAAAAAAATGCTTTTTTTTTTTTGCCTTACTTAGAGAGGTCTTCAGCTTCCAAAGTTGACAATCTCAGAAAAAAAAGTGCTGCAGCACCTCTATCGTAGCACGATTCATCTAGTGCTTTCGAGGTACACCTACTATCACACCACCGGGAAACACTGGCTTGTAGCCTTAACCCCTTTAGAGCCCCCAAATCCCTCCCTATACTAACTTCAAGTAAAATTGTCCCCAAAAAGGAGTTCCAGTTGTGAAGGGGTTAAGCGTAGTTCCGCAGGAAGCGGAAACATCACCGAAGGATAGAAGGGCTACTGTAGTCGTCTGCCACGGGGATCCAGCGCCCCCGCGACACCTACCTGTGTGTGATTGGAGGGTGGGCGTCGTGCCACAGACCCGCGCGATAGGGGCCCACCGAGTTGTTCCGCGGCTCCTCAGTCAATATTTGAGGAGCTCTGAACGTGACGCCCGCTACGTACGGTGGAGGTATACTAACTAGCCCCTTTTATGTCCAAAAACAAAAACTTTCCGAATAATGTCGGGACTCCTTCTTTTTTTGCCCTTTTTTAACATCGATCGCCGGAATTTCATGACCTTTTTGTTTTTCGTTTTTTTCATTTTTTTCATTTTTTGTTCATGTTTCTTTTTGCCCTATTACATCGATCGCCGGAATTTCATGCCTTTTTTTTGTTTCTTTCATTTTTTCATTTTTCATTTCTTCATTTTTCATTTTTTTTCATTTTTTGTTAATGTTTTTGCATTTTTTTTTCATTTTTGTTTTGTTTTTCATCTGGTACCTTGGTAGCAATTAATGGTTTGTCGGGGTGGGCTTTTCAGTTTGTTTGTTTTTCAAAAAGGAAGCCTGTGGGTGGGGTTTAAAAGCTCTTTATCGAGTGATTCACCGCCGGAACTAAAGAAAAAAAGGAGGTTCAGTCAGCTCGGTCTTCCCATCCATAGCGGCGAGAGAGCGCAGCAGAATTTTCTGAGCTCCTCCTGCCTGACAACGAAGGAGCTAAAAAAAGTCACCCGAACCATGAATCCGGAAGAAGCCGTCCGTCCGTTACTACTATCAATACAGCCTTAGGAACCGAGTACTCTCCTCGTGAAGTTTTATCATGCTAACCGGAGAACTCCACACTTACAAGCCTTGCTTGAGGGGGGCTCAACCGGTCAGAAACGATTGGCCGAAAAAAATACAAGACGCACCGTGGGATGACTGTGGTTGTAAGGCTTCTTGTTACACCTCACCTTGGCTGGCCTCCCGGCGACACTAACCACGTGACATGTTCCAGGAAGAAAACACACGCGATTCGTTCTACGGTATCCCCCCCCCCCCCCCCCCCCGCCCCCCCCCCCCCCCCGCTCCCAACTTTTCTCTAACGAAATTGTCGGCTTTGAAACCAGCTCCAGGCCGTATCTTCTGGAAGGAGTGCGGTGCCCCTTGCCACCCCACCCCGACGTTGTTGCTAGATAGTCCTTTCTTTTCATGAACAATAAATTAGGGGAAGAAAAAGTTATCATAACGTCTTTCCTCGTGTCGACCAGCCATGAAACGTTCGTCAAAGGAAATCGCTTTTTTTTGGGGGGGGGGGAGGGGGGAGGCTATCGTAGAATCAGTCACTCAATCTCCACAGTTAATTGTTCTGGACGATTTGCTGGTACAAGTGTAGGGCACGGCATAGGCGTCACGTTCGGTAAGATGAAGGGTGGCGAAATATTGGGGGGGGGGAATGACATCTGCATAAATATATGTCTCTTGTCTACTGCAGCAGCAGTGGCAATGATAGCGCAAAGTTCGGACTAGCTACGCTTACGTCCTGAAAAATGTCTCCACCAATTACTCACATGGCCTTCACCCGGCTCTCTGTGATTACACGTCGTCGTCAGCAAATGGCATATATTGGGATTTCTTGGAATTATACAGGCATGCACTACTTGACAATGTACACACGCAGGCGGCAGTCAGTGGTGATGGACACTACGAGCAAAAAACATCATAAATGATGAAACAAACAACAACCATCGGTGATTTTTTTCGTGCAAACCAAGCAGCGGGTTACGCGGCTTTTTTTTCCCTCTCCGACTGATAATAACCGTGCAAAACGTGCGCTCCTTTTCTATCATACGTTGACTCTGCACGGGCCAGACTGATCTCCAGGCGGAGAGTGAATGCTCGCCTTGCCCCCCAGGGCATTACTGTATTGACGGCAACATCACGTCTACGTGTCGGGCGGGGTACTTCTGCAAGACCGGGGCCGACAACGCTGTACCGAACAGGTATTATGAAACAACCCGTGCCATGGTTCCTTCTAATAATAGCTGATGCTGCACGCCGTTCGATACATACATTAGTACGAGTGTCTCTTTTTCATTCTCTTTGGTGCTATTGGGTTGTCGCCCGCAAAAAACGTTTTGCTGCCGCAGGCCTTTTTTGCGTTGCTCGTGCACGCGCAATAGGTTCACACCAACCACCTGATGATGTATTTTATCGTGCATTCTATTTCGAATGCATGTATCGGCTGTGAATTCGACCAATTCATTCAGTCCGTGGTCGTTACTCAACGTTACGGTAATTACTGTAAAACATACTTTCCACGTATAAAAGCGAAACATATTTCTGCAAGATAAAGGGAGCCAACAGTTCCGTACCGAAGCGGTGTGATAATGCACGTACCCGGTACTAATATATATATATGTATGATACCGTCCCGTCGTTGTATCAATACGCTGAGCACTGCGGTGCAATGGTTTGAGCGTCCTGGTCGATTTTGGTTTTGTGCGTGTGTTTTGTTTTGTTGCCTGTCAAAACAAAACCACACGCATCGCACAGACCAGACCCCTTAAAGTTATATATGACTTGCAGGGCAGACAGATCCCTGGTCTTCATGATCTGCATGATCTATGATATATCTGTCACGTCGCCGTGTGTGTGGGGGTCGGATGATCTGAATGATGTACAGCGCTGCTGCATGTAGTAGATGCTTCCTGGGTTGGATCTGTACAGCACAGGTCCTCCTGCGCATTTTACACCACGTCAACTTCTTTAGGGCATACGAGCCATCCCACGCTGAACGGGTGCGTGCAGCAGAAGTTCCTGCGCTCCTAACGCAAGGAGCTCAGTATCTCACCCCCGAAGCATGGCTTCGAAGGCGTTCGTTCGTTCGCGCAGACAGACGAACCTTTCTATGCGTTGGTCTCAGACCAAACCAAATAGTGTTGAAAAACAAAGTTTGTCCTACCAACGGATGTTTCCACGGTTGAGAAGCTCATCCGGTCAAGGTATACCTTTTTTTGGCCAAAAAACGTGCATCCCCTACCGTGGGATGACTCATAGAGCTGTGGATGATGTAGCTCGTGATCTGTGTGATGCGGGGATCTGTTTCGCTGCACAGGCACATATAGATCGCGGCTGTCAGGTCATCTCCACACCCCCTCGGATGGCGATTTTTTGTTTTTGTGTTTCGTTTTATTTCGTTTGCCCATCTGATAACAGTGGCGCTGGTTTCAAATCATACCATCGTCCACAAAAAGAAAAGCGAAACGTATCATCCACAACCAATCTCATGTTTCTACCGTATTGTTGTGAACGAGTAATATCCTGCTAACCCTACTACCGATCAAGTATTTTATAAATACCAGTACAGTATTGGAGGGGCTTAATGAGTTCATTGGCTGTTGATACTTGTTTTGTTTCACGGGGGGTGCAGTGTGGGTGCGGGAGGAGGTTGGCGAATAACTACATATCTTCAGGGATTCGAGAAGACGAAATGCGGGAGGCATAGCTGTTCAGACTGTAACCGGTTAGAATGGCCCGCAGTACTGTTTCTTCCGGTACCGGTTCGGTTCGGTTGCTCTACGCACCGTACCCTCAACAAAAAGTCCTGTGCCTCGCCACCAACGACTACCACTACCTGATTTGGAACAGAAGCACGACGAAAAAAAACGTAAAACCGAACCAAATCTCCCCATCCATCCATGCCGTCTTATCGCGGACAATCGCGCGCTCTCTCGTTCCCTCCTTCCAGCGGGTACGCCAACTACTCTTACGAGCTTTACAACGATTTCTGGGAATCGCTCGACGCTGGACCGTGCCCGGCGGGGCACTACTGTCCTTCGGGCACAGAAGATCCTCATCAATGTCTCAACGCCAGTGTCAGGTGAAAAATTGCGTCATGCCCGTGTGTTTCTCCATGCTGCTTCTTGGTACCCGGCAAGGGCTAGTTCCACCAAGAGACAGAACACTCCACTATCAGGCCATTAAACGATGAACACAACGCTGGACTTCGAATTCCTCGACATTAAACACGCTCAACACACCTTATTATGTGGGCTTTACGTTCCTTTTATACAAGGTATAGGTTGAACGTAGACGTATATCTACACCTATCGACCTGAGACGTCACGTCAACGGCCGGCACTTCCTCCGGGCAACATATTACATATTGACGGCAGTAGCGTGACTCATATGCGCCATGATACCGTAGGTAGCGTGTCAAGGTTTCCAAATAGAGTAAACAGACGCATTCAATGCGTGAAGCAGCTAACATACTTCAAGTCGAATGGCTCTCTACCCTAAGTTGAACGGCTCTATGCTTATCTCACGTTTAACGGTTCTATGCATTATATTGAGCCGCTCTATACTTCATGTTTTTGAACGGCTCTGCACTTCATGCGGACCGCCCCTTTACCTCAAGTTTGGACGGCTCTCTGTATATCGTGTTAAACGGCTCTCTACGTCATGTCGAACGGTTTTCTCTCTGGTGTTGAAAGTCTCTATGCGTCATGTTAGACGGTACCTCATGTTGGACGGCTCTCACCTCATTGTGAGCGGCTCTAGCCAATGGCTGTATACCCCATGTTGGAAGACTTTACCTTCTGCTACCTCATCATGTTGAACGGCTTCTACCTCACGTCGAACGGTTCTTTATATACTTCATATTGGACGGCTTTCTATTGCACGGTGAACGGCTCTATACTCACCGTCTATACCGCATGTTGAACGGCTCTGCACATCGTCCTACTTCATCATGTTGAACGGTTTATTACCTCATTTTGAACGGCTCGGTACCTCATGTTGAACGGAATCAATCCCCTTGTTGAACGGACCCATACTAAAATGTCTTTGTGTCTCACGTCGTTCATCTTTTCATTGAACAAGTCTGCGCCTCGTGTTGAACGGCTCTGTCGCGAACGCCTCTATACCTCATGTTGAACGCCTGTCTCTCTACAGAGCGTCCCTTCTAGGCGTCTCCGCAGATGACTGCACTAGCTGCGCGGCCGGTTACGTCTGCTTTCCGGGAGATCCCATCCCGGAGCAATGCTACAGAGGGTACTACTGTCTTCAGGTACCGCGGCTCAAGATTTTTTGTCAAGGGCAAACCGCACAAAGAACGGTGTTTCGTTCCCTAGTGTAGTGAACACCGACGCAAGGCGTACACGAGGGGCAATGTTACAGAGGGCGTTGCTATGTGTCCGCAGGTGTCGTTAATCATACGATCGCTATTGTAAGCCGCACAACGAACGGCGTCTTCTTTCTCCCGTAATGACGACGTAGTGTAGCGAGAATCCACGCAAATTTGTAACCCCCCGAGCAACGGTTCATGGAACGTTACTGCCCGTGGATACCGTGCGTCACGATTGCTAGGATAAGCCGCACAGCAGTGGTGTTTCGTCCCCGTCCTCGAGAAATGCTGCAGAGGGTACTACTGCCTGGAAGTACCGTGAGGTCACACGATCTCTATCGCAAGTCGCACAACGAACGGTGTTTTGCCCTCCTGGACAATGGCGTAGTTCGTTAAAGCACGGACACAATATGTACACGAAGAGAGCAGCGCAGTTGAGGTTACGCTACCCGCAGACACGTAGACTGACCCTCCCCCCCCTTTTCTTGCTGCTGGGGGTGGGGATCTTGAACAAAGCGAGGATGGATTCCGCTGAAGCCAATTTGGCCGCACCAACAACTGCTCGGATTCATCAGCGCACAAACCAACGAACACATTCCCGTGGCTGAAAGTCCCACCTTTTCCGTGTGGCGTGGTTATGGTGTTCATGTGATTTGCCGTCTCAAATGATGGACCAAATTGGAGAGACAACCCCACATTTATCGTGTGGCTAGGGTTGGGGCCTTTGACTCGAAGATGACGTCAAAACAACAAAGTCCGTACCGCACGGTAGCCCTTGGAGTCACTGTCAAGGCTTCCCTTTTTTCCGTTGACTCAGAGCCACTCCCGTGCGAGTGGCTCACCCTAGTTATTTTTGCGGTCATCACATTGTTTTGGTGTTTTTCGGCTTCGCGGTATGCACCGTGTGTCCTACTGTAGTAAGCCTATGCGAATTATTATTATTTTTTTTTTCTTCGCGGGATCCTCCCGCGGAAGGGGTTGCAGCAGATTCTAAGATTTTTCTGAGAGCTCCCGATGCATGCTACGATAGAGGTATACCTTTTTTTTGGCTAAAATGGCTTCTTAACGACGGGTCTTCCTTAACCCAAAATCGTCGGGAAAAATAGGACATTTTGTGTTTTTGCATGATTCTCTCGTTGTGTACCCCAAGGCCATGGGATTTTTCATCCGGTAGCAGTTTTGATTTTTTTCCAAAGAAATCGGGCTTCGGGAGAGGTCTTAAGCTCCCAAACTGAGGAACCTCAGAAAAAAAAAAGTGGTGCCATCTCTATCGTAGCAACGCGCCTGCCTCCCAACACGAGGAACTCAACATCTCACCCTTGTACACGACTTCGACTTGAAGGCATTTGTTCGCACAACCCCGCCAAAATGCCTGTGCGCTAGTCCATGAAACAAATATTCTCGTAAGCGCGTGGTATTAGCCGAAAGTTTCACATTCGATAGCTAAGCCGGTCAGAAGGTCAGAAACGTTTTGGCCCAGCCACGGGATAAATCGGCGTTCGCTTCTTGATTGACCAAAAACTCGGTAGTTTAGAATGGGGGCATGAAACGCTTTTTTTTTTTAACGCTACAATGCCGTAGCTTCGGTCATACATAGCTGATTCGGCCACGCTACCACCGTTCGTTTCATCGCCCAACAAAAACCAACGACGCTCTCACCTGACTGACGCCCCCCAGACCTTTCACTCGTGTGGAGTGGTTGTGGCGTAATTCAGAGGGAGTTCAGAAGTGGAAAAAATGCGGTCTATGCCCATCACTTGACAGTCTCATTTTGTTTCGTGTGACGACGTGTGCTTGGTGTGCGGTGGGGTGGGCACGAGCAGGGAGAAGACCCCATCGCTTGCCCCGTGGGTACCTACAACCCGGACCTTCAGGTGTTCGACCCGGACCTGTGCTTGGCATGCCCGGCGGGATACTACTGCTTCACCGAGGTGCTTGCTTGCTTGCTCCTTCGCTCGCTTGCTATCTATATACTCGGAATATTGTTTTGTTTTCCTTCTGCCAATCTCATCTATATTTAACAAGTGGTGTGTTGTGCTTCAACCGGGCGTGCTACGAGGTGCATATGCCCCTCATGAAGGGTGTATGTACGTATGGTAACAGGGGGAGGGGGGGGCGGGTGTACTCAGTTGTGCATGGCCGTAGTCGAATGACCATAGACCCTCGCATCCCAACTATACCGGGACGGAGCACGTTGGGTTATCACCAACCAGGCAGGCATTGCTTGCACCAAGCGCGAAGCGCCGTAAAGTGTTCGGCGAGTCGCATGGAGGGTGAACTGCGTCCTTCCAAGAACCGCTCGTAAGACGGACTTCGGCACCTTGTGCCTACTTTCTTGCTTACGGATGACAGCGCAAATGAGTTACTTTTGTTTTCTGGTGTGGCCACTTCAGAGAAAGCAATGGGTGTTACTATGTACTTGCCTCGTGGGTGCCTTGCCAGAGGGTGGAGGGTCTCAAAAACTTATATTTTCCAGGTACTTAATAGTTGTTATAGTCGAACGAGACGGTATAATACAATCTAGAGCAGCTAGGCCGCGATCTATCCGATGTTTGCATAGTGTTCCTCGGGGTCGACACACACTCCACCCACTCCATCCATACAAAACCCAATGTGAGTTCTTTTTTCTCACCGTAAATCGATTGTTACATGGCGGCAGGGAATCGGAGACTACACCCAGTACCCATGCCCGGCAGGCCACTTCTGCCTTACCCGAGAAGACGACCCCATGGACTGCCCGGCGGGATCGTACCGAAACAACACCGGTGCCGCGTCGGTCGACGACTGCCACTTGTGCCCTGGAGGGTCGCAGTGCGGGACGGGTACCATCTCACCCCATGTGAGAACCTATCAAAACACCGTCCCTCCTCGTGCTAAGGAGAGCTTTGCCACTAGCTCGAGAGAAATGGTTGCGGCAAACAGTGTTTTTGAGACGAAGGAGGCTCTATAACTACACTGGTTGGTTGACCGCCTGCACAGGTTTGTTTGATCGGATTTGATTGGTTAGGAAAACACCCCAATAGCAACGGCGCCGCATCCATCGGCGGTTGCCTCTTGTGCCCTGGAGGCTCCCGGCGCACGACGGTCGCGTTCCTCTCCTGATGTAAAACCTCAACATCCCTATGAGGTTGTACGGGCTGAAGTGGGCCAGGGATAAGGGTAGGGGTAGAGTTTGATGCATTGCAACCATGTATCAACTTTGTTTCCTCTGAGCAAGTGGTAGGATACGCTTTTCCTCGTGGCTGTATCGACGCCACGTTTAGCTGTAGGCGGCCATATAGCTTGATCGACCAAACATCGCTTATCCCATGGGTATTCACAAGTACTCACGGAATGTCCCACAGGCGTCCGTGGAATTCCTATGCGATTGAGATATCCAGATACAGAGGTGTGACTGCCACTTATGCCCCAAGCGCGCGATGGGCACCGTCTCCCCGATGTGAAAACTCAGCACCCTTCTTTTTGTGGTTCGCCGACGCCAATAGAGATAGGCTAGAATTGTTGAATGACCAAACAACGGGTTATACTCCATGGGATATCCCATAGGATCCCACAGGGTATCTATGGAATGTCCCCTGGGCATCCGTGGATTGTCCATGGGGTTGGGTGTTCATGGAGTATCCCATAGGATTGAGATAATCACGCGACAACTGCCGAGTGTGCCCTGGGGGCTCCCAGTCGCGCCACGGGTACAGTCTCCCCTCATGTTAGAACTCAAAATCTCATAGACTCCTTGTGGTATGGGTTGACGCCAATAGTGACAGGTTTGCCACATCTTGATGGTTGAACAGTAAAAGATAGCGCGCTTTTCAAGGCAAGTCACCATTCAGTATCCAAGGAAGGATGCTGTACTATCAAGGGAGTAGCGCGGAGAGGCAATACGTAATTAGTCCACATTCGAGGGAGATGATATGCACGTCACGTCATCCGTCTTGCGACGAATATTGTGTAAGCTATGACTGACCTAAGCACACTGCCGTTCATGAACTCAAGATGACTCGGGATGCCGGTAAACACGCACGAAGTGGTATGGAAAGGGGGTGCGAATGCTGCAAGTAGCAATATCCTTGAGCAATATGGATTGTGTTTAACAGTGCGGGGGTGAAACAATGACTACTTTTCTACAGTCGAGGGACGATGCAAGGGGTTCTTGATACCCCCCCCCGCCCCCCCCGCCTCCCCTGCCACCTTCCACCGGCTCTCACCGTTCTCCGCACCTTCCCTTCACCGTTGCTGCTGGGTTGTGGTCAATGCCCGGAGTCAATCAACAGCCCCATTGGATTGTCCAATAAAGATTACATTACCATTGATGTAAGGACTAAAGTATTGCCGTCACACCACAGAAAACAAATTAGCACCGGAACCTCAGGGGTGATCTCCCCCTCTCCCTGGCCACCCTTCACACTCTTATTCCGCCATTTTCTGGACCCTTCGCTTGTATCCATGCCCCGAGTCAACCTACTGCCCGACTACGGCCATGCACGATAATGACTACGCCCCCACCCCTTCATTCGGTGCTCCGTCTCAAAAGGGATGCATGGTCAATGGTCAAATGACAAAGGCAAGCAACAAATGAGTATCCCCTCCACCCCTCTCCACCCCCCCCTGAACCCTCTGCACCCCCCCCCCGCCCCGCCCTGCCGCTGCGCTGGTATCATAGCCATGCCCGGAGTCAACCTACTGTCCAATTGGGGCGTCCAATACTACGGTGTGTCCGGCCGGGTTCTACTGTCCAGTGGAGACCGCCGAACCGATGGTGTGCCCCAGGGGATACTACTGTCCGCTGGGTAGCTCTGAGCCCACGACGTGCGTGCTGGGGACCTACTGCCCGGAAGGGGCGGAGATATACACCTCGTGTCCGCTGGGATGGTTCGGCAGCTTGACGTCCAACAATACTCTCTGGTCGAGGGACGAGGCTTGCGAAGAGGTAAGAAAAGCGGAAAGAAAGAAAGAAAGAAAGGTAGATGGAGCTTGGCTGGGTCGGTGTCCTTATTCTCGATCGGAGCGGCGTAGCACAACAGTTTCAATGACGGCGTATTTCGCGAAATAGTAGGGTGTCTGAGGATATACCAACTTGCTTTGGGCACGAGTTCGGTAGGAAAACCTATGTTGTAATAGCAGCATTGAAACCGTCGAAACTACAATCCAAGGCTAACCCGAACCACGAAAAATCAGGAAACACGATTGGTTAAGAAAATACGTTTCCCTGCCGTTTTTTCGTTTTTAATTTTATCTCTTTTTTTGGTGGGTTGGCTGGCCTTGGATTTATGAAACTCGTTGGTTTTAATGCTATTTTTTCGAGTTTTCCAACCCAGCTAGAGGATGAAAAATGGCAACTTCGTGAGATTTGTAAAGCAATCGGGTAGCCACTCACGTGCATGGATATGAGACCTTGTAATGCCAGACACAACAGGTTTCTACCCTAGCTTTACAGCAGCGTTAGTCAGTGCGGGTCGGGTGGAAGGACAGAATAAGCGATAACGGGTTCGTACCGGAATGGGGTCTATGCCAGCAGGCGTGCGGAGCTTAGTGCCAAGTTGTCGACGCAGCTGACAGGTTTTCCCTTGTACATATTCATCGGATTCTATTTTGGCCTGGACCTTGTTGGGTGTCGCGATGCAACGATGCTTTTCCCACGCGTGAGCGCTGTTGATCTCGCCTCCTTGACCACGTTGGACGTACTTTAACTAACTAAACCAAAGAGCATCGTGTCCTGCCTCTCGCAGAAAAATGATCAATAAATGCCTTTCTTATGCCACGGTCGGTCGATTCCTCGCCCACATTGTCCTTTCTGGAGACCAACTCTTTATAACTCCACTTACAACGTCCAGTAACCTTGACAATTCCACATCAAACTACCCTCCTACGCACGCACGCACGCACGCACGCACGCACGCAGCGCCCAGTCGACCCCCCCCCCCCCCTGGTGCGTTCGTTTGCACGTTACGAACCACTTCTGTTGCACCCACTCAATATTGTCAGTACACCTAAGACACCCCTCTACAGTGCGGTAGGGGTTGCACATTTTTTTTGCCAAAAAAAAGGTATAACTCGCAGGTAGGGGTTGCACATTTTTCGCCAAAAAAAGGTATAACTTGCCGGCTGAGCTCCTCAAGCGTGTGACTATCGGTTGGTCCAATTTTTTTTTAACGAAGCTGTTTGTTTTAGAACTAACACGTAGCTATGTTGGTCGGGGTTTGCGCGAACAAATGTCTTCTGAGTAATGTTGCTGGTGGTGATGATGTTGAGCGAGCTCCTCATGTTAGGAGCTCAAAAACTTTCTTGGAATCTGCTGCACCCTTAGCCTAGCGTGGGATGGCTCGCCCAATCAGCTCACCCCCCCCCCCCCCCCCCCCAAACGTATTGCACGCGGTAGTGCCCAATCGACACCCCCCACCTCCCCCTCGCGGGTTCCTGTTACAAAGAAACTACTTTCATCTCTCGACAATGTTCCATACTACCTCACTTACTACTCCCCACCTCCCCCCCAACGTAAACGTACGCAGTGCCCACCGGGCACGTACGGGACCGACCCAGATCGTCTCGTTTGCGAAACATGTACCGGCGGTTACGTCTGCCTCGGAACCACCAGCAGCGCCACTCCTACCTCGATAGAAGACGACGGGGGTTTCATGTGCACGGCCGGGCACTACTGCCCGGAAGGGTCTTCGCAAGAACGCACCTGTTCTGCGGGAAGCTACAACTCGCTAACGGGATCGTCGTCGGTGGACGCCTGTCTCGCCTGCGACATCGACCATTACCAGGTGAGATTGTTTTTCAAATATATGAATGAATGCCTGAATGAACGACTGACTGAAAGACTGAATGAATGAATGAATGAATGAATGTTTTTTTTTTTTATGAATTAATGAATAAATGCATGAATGAATGAATGAATGAATGAATGAGTAAATGGATGAATGAATGAATAAATGGATGAATAAATGAATGAATAAATAAATGGATGGATGAATGAATGAATGAATGGATGAATGAATGAATGAATTAATTAATTAATGAATTAATTAATGGATGAACGAATGAATGAATTAATTAATTAATGCATGGATGGATGGATGGATTGAGGGATGGATGGATGGATGAATGAATGAATGAATTAATTAATCAATGCTCGGATGGATGGATGGATGGATTGATGAATGGATGGATGAATGAATGAATGAGTAAAATTAAATAATCATTGTGAGGAACAAAATAATACTTAACGGGGATGGGTTTGCACAATATTTTTGTTTTTCGTTTTTGTGTAGGCAGACAGAAGCTTTCATCTGATCACCCAGCTACGGTACTGAAATATGTTGTAGGTCTATTTTCACCGCTATGATGAAGTGGCGTGAACGGCTCTGCACCTCGACCAAAACAACGCGAGCATGACAAATAAACACATGGCAATGCGCATCGCGAAAACCAAAAAAACAATCTTGCGACTTGGACCAATATTATTGGGTAGAAGTTCGCGTGAGTGGCCCTAACTTAGCTGATGGAGAGTGCGGCGCCTTAAAAGTGTTCCCCTCTTGCCGAAGCCTCGGTCTCTTGTTCTGGAAGCAAACGGAGGATTCAAAAGAGTGGTGTCCATCTCGCCTGCGACGCCAACCATTCTTGCAAGATAGATGTGAAAGTATTGTAAGAAAAGCTAACAAATGAAAATGTGCGAAGAAGCAAGAACAATATAAATAAGTGGGCGCAAACGGGGCGGAATACGTTCGCATCGAGCAGCAGTAAACGCTGAGGGCAAACGGGGGGCAACATAGCGCTGCTTCCTAGCTTCGCTTCTTCTCGGCAACCCACCACCCCTGGTCTTAAGCTGACAACGTGGAGACGATCAACACTCTAAACGCGTGGATGGAGCGAGAAGAACAAAATGCACGGGGGCGGCCCTGCACCGTAATGCTGTTCCGACTCGAAGGAAGTGGATAGAAGGGGGGTCCCGCTCAAAATTCTACTGCTATAGACCATAAGAGCAGTCAACGCTTCCACAGCGTCTGTCGGGGTTGGTGGAGTTTTCCACGGATGCAGTGAACGTATCCGCGATCGTAGTGGAAGTATCCATGATCGTAGTGGAAGCTTCTGGAAGCATGCGTGTACCTCCACGAACGGCCCCAATCGTGTACAATGCCCAAAAAGGGACGACGGAATGGCGATGCTACGGTACCAGGGGGGGGGGAAGGGGGGGGGGGGGGGTCTCGTTTGGGATCGTTGGGGGCCTGCTGGGCACTTTTGTTTTTGCAGTGGCTCGGTGTCGTGTCACTCGCGCGCGAGTGACCCCCCCCACCCGTTGGTTCGTGGTCCCTTTTTTTTTTCGTGCTTTATTAATATTCTCGATATTAATACAAAAAGGGATGGTTAGCTACGCTGCAATCAAAGCAAATAGGCGAACGCGTTTTCGTCGGTGAGGTACAGAGTCACTCGCGCGAGTGATGGAAACCCGGCAGTGAAAGTTGAGGGTACCCCCCTACTACCGTAGCCTGGATAAAAATATGGCAAGCGATGTTGCAAGGAAGACAGGGGCGCTGCCAATAATAGGGCAAGTGGGGGAGGGGCGTTACGTGTGTGGGAGGGGAGTTGCATCGTTTTTTGTTTTGCCGTGTCCACTTGTTGTTCGTGGGAGAAAATGAACTCTCCACCAAAAATTCCGTGCCCTCGAAAAAGCCGGCAATGGTGTCGACAGGAGGGTCTGGGGTGTTTCGTGTATGAGAAAGGCGTTGCGTTGTCGATTTTTGTTTTGCCGCGTCCTCTTGTTGGTGTAGGAATGGATCACCGTCAATGCCATGTTGAAACTCCTAAAAGCAAGCCTCGAAAAAATGGGAAAATGGTGTCGCAAAAACGGCATGTTATGTGGTTGTGCCCGCATGGGAGGGGTGTTACGTGTGCGGGAGGGAACTTTGCCTCGTTTTTTGTTTTTCTGTGTCTTCTTGTTCGCAGGAATTCATGTCTAACCCTGGTACAGCATGCCGGACTCCAATAAAATTCTCCATATGGGTCAGCTTCACGCGGGGGATACTACCCGACTGTAGACCGCATAGGTTTCCAGAACTCGAACAACTTTCACTTCACTCGTACATGTTTTTCAAAACTGCAAAAAACGGTGTTGAGAATTTGTTAACCTTCAATCGAGAGCGCGCAAGAAAGAACATTCAACACCGAAAAACACGCCTGGTACTGTTTCTTACCTGATGACTCGGAGGTGCGGTTTGATTTGTACGCCGGAAGTACCACCTTCTCGATGTAAACGAAAAGGATCGTTTGAGGTATAAGCATGAACAACAACAAAAAGCGTTCATTTTCGTTCGTTTCATGCTGGCGTCGTTTTACTATCACATTCTACGAAAAACCGTCTGCCGCTACATGGTATAAATCACGCGTCATAACTCGGAGGTAATCGCTTGCTACATCAAGTATCATGAACCCCCCTGCACCACCCACTTTCCCCCCCCGCGGGTCACTGGTTAAATGCTCGGGTGCCGGATTGCTGTGGTTTCGTCCGCAGGATCAACCCGGGTCTTCGTCGTGTCTCCCGTGCTCCTCCAGTTCGACGAGCGATGCAAACGCGACCGAGTGCCAGTGTCTAGGGCTCAACCGAGCTTTCCAGGTAAGTTCCTTCTCATGATAAATCCCGTTGAGATTATAAAAAACGCTCAGTTCAGTCTACTTTACTTATGTCGGAGTTTGCTGATGATAATATGCCATGTTTTTTCATAAGATATATAAACTGTACCGTTGCGTGTGCGGGCGCTGTCATGCCCGTACGTATCGTGCGTACGAAAAGCAACGACGAATAATAAGTAACAAAGAAAAAAACGAAACAGGTCCTGAAACCTGGGATGCACGAATAATATGAGAAGAAAAAACGCGCTTCAAAATTTCGCTCGTACCTGGCGACCCGAAGAAATAAATGAGGAGCCGCCGCCGCCGTCGACGCCGCCGTCGCCGCCGCCGCCCGGAATGTTTCTTTGTCGAAATGCTGAGTGCTAAGGTTGGGGGGGGGGTGGGGGGGGCGTTTTTTGTTCACCGCAAGATGGACACATACATGACTACGGCGGAGGTGCACCGAATTCTTCTGAGGCCCCTCGATTGAGACGCGTGCTGCGATAGAGGTATACCGTTTTTTGGCTGAAGTGGTTTCCGAATGACGGGGCTCCTTAATAACCCCAAATCGTCGGTAATAGAGGTATTAAGGTATACCGTTTTTTGGCTGAAATGGTTTCTGAATGACGAGGGCTCCTTAAAAGCCCAAAATCGTCGGAAATAAATGTATTGAGGTATACCGTTTTTTGGCTGAAGTGGTTTCCGAATGACGGGGCTCCTTAATAACCCCAAATCGTCGGTAATAGAGGTATTAAGGTATACCGTTTTTTGGCTGAAATGGTTTCTGAATGACGAGGGCTCCTTAATAACCCAAAATCGTCGGGAATAAATGTATTGAGGTATACCGTTTTTTGGCTGAAGTGGTTTCCGAATGACGGGGCTCCTTAATAACCCCAAATCGTCGGTAATAGAGGTATTAAGGTATATCGTTTTTTGGCTGAAATGGTTTCTGAATGACGAGGGCTCCTTAAAAGCCCAAAATCGTCGGAAATAAATGTATTAAGGTATACCGTTTTTTGGCTGAAGTGGTTTCCGAATGACGAGGCTCCTTGACCCCGAAATCGTCGCAATTTTCGTCTTTTTTTTTCGTGGTTCTCGTCGTGTACCTGGGCCATGGAAATTCTCATCCGGTATCATAGCAGTTATTATATTTTTTCAAAATCAGCTTTTGGGCGAGGCTTTAAGCTCCCGAATTGAGGGGCAGTATTTAAAAAAAAAAATGGTGCACCTCTATCGTAGCACGCGTCTTAAACAGTTCTATGCCTCATCGCCTAAAACCCGATTCGGCGAGGCGGGGGTGGGGGCGGGGGGGCGGGGGGGGCGGGGGGGGGGGGGGGGGGGGCTGTTGCCCGAAGAAAACATCCCATCCCATGTCCTAGGATACAACAAAACGTTTCGCAAAAACGGATACCAGTATTCGTATTTCGACGATTGTTTGAGTTGAGGGAGCCCCGTTATTTTCGGAACAGAGCGAAAAAACGTTTCGCGCCAAGAAAGGGTATACCTCTATCGTAGCACGCGTCCAAGGGTAGCCGTTGTTTCTTTTGAGGGGGGTCACATAGTTCTCTGTGTGGCGGGCTTCTCAGCCGCGACTCCACCCAGACCAAGACTCTGGTATTACTAGGGGGGATGTTGCGACGGTGTTACGATGTAACCCCCTTGATCAACTACCGGGTTTCCATCTCTCGCACGAGTACTTGTGTGCCTCACTGACTTGAAAAAAAACAACTGTTTTTGGCGATTTTTGCTTGGCGAAGCGTAGCCAACCATTCCATCTTGCGGATTCGTATCATACAGCGAGAAAACAAATTACAGCAGCACCCGAAACCAGTTTGAAGGCCGCAAAAGGGACAGAGAGAGGGGGGATCATTCGCGCGAATGACCCCGAGAGCCACTGAAAACAAAAAGGCGCCAAAAGTGACTACCCGCCCCCCCCCCCCCCCCTCCCGTATCTTAGGTTCGCCTCTTCGAATAACCTGATTTTTTTTTTTCGAAACCTTTCAAAATAGTTGCACACCTAGCTCATGTTTCGCCACAAAACCTGAGCTTTCGGCGGGGGTGAGGTATGGAGTAAGACGCGTGCGACAATAGAGGTGCACGCTTTTTTTTCTTAATGCTACCCTTCAATTTTTGGGACCTTTAACACCTCTCCCAAAAACTGATTGACAGGGAAAAACGTAAACCTGCTTTATCGCGGATGACAAATCCCATGGCCTAGAAATCATTGCAAAAAACAATGACGAAAATTCCGACGATTTTGGGGCTAAGGAAAAAAAACATTTTCGCCACAAAACGGTATACCTCTATCGTAGCATGCGTCGTGATCCTACAATAATGAAGATCCCCGGGGGGGAAAGAGATGGCACCGCTACTACTACCACCGACGTAGCGTGCATGCGTCGGACGCTCGTTCTCTCCCGCGAGCGTATAAACCGGCGGTGCGTGCAACCTTTTCGTTTAGCTACTAGCCGCCACCCGCGCTTCTTGCTGAAAGTGTTAGCCAAGTCACAAACTCGGCGCGTGCGGTATGCTGGAATGTGTTCCCCGCCAAAAGCGATAACCGATCCGAATGGTATATTGTAGGGTTTGCTATTTTGAGGGTGTGTAGTAAGGGGGGAAAGCGTGCGCATTCATTTGTTGCTTGCCTTTGGGGTCATTAGATCATTGACCGCGCACCTCTTTCGAGACGGTTGATGGGGGAGAGGGGATTTGCCGATTTTCTTCCACAGCTGAGAGCGACGATATGGGATTCCGTCACGGTGATAATCAGAGATGTATATTGCTCGTTTTATACGTATGGTCGCATTCGCAAACCCACACACGCGGCCGTTCGCAGTGTTCTCGCCGTACGCGGAATGAAAAAAAAAAATAGACCCGAATGGGTGGCAAACGCCTCCCTACATACTGGAGACCCCTACCCAGGTTTTAGTCTTCTTGGTCCGGAAGCGGGTTTAGTAATCCATCCCCTGATTTGACGCCTTTCAAACTTTGTGACTGCCGTTAGCGGGCACCCGTTCGCGCTTTTTCCAGCATTAACACGAGGCCCTGGGGTTAACACCTCCTGCCCCCCTCGCGCATTCACCCTGCGTCCTGTCACACCTGCACCCATGCGTACAGCTATCGGACGGACAGTGCATTTGCCGGTCGGGCTACGAGTACTACAACGAGGGAGGCGTGCTTGTGTCTACCGTCGACGGAGCCATCGACTGTCAACCAATCGTCTACGACCGATGCTACACGGGAGAGGCTCTGGATGCCGATGGCGATTGTTTGTCCGAAAGGTAAGGTGTCAAGTGTTGATACTACCATAGGGGACGGGGTTGAGTCTTCCGCCCCAACGGCGGAGAGGCTATAATTTGGGCCTATGATGCACAGTGTAACAAACAGATACGTATGGTATGTGTGCTGTGTATACAGGTTGTGGCTTCATTATTGTGCAGTGAGTAGTTGCATGCCTGCTTGCACTAAACTTAAAAACACACCCAGACACACCCTGCCACAGCGGCTCGTGCTATCAGAAAGGGATTGCCGTCAAGAGCAATCTATGCAAGACGCGCGCGATATCACATAATATCATACATCCCTCTAAGCTTCTGTTTCAATGGCCGCCCTAGCTTACGCTTCATTCCAGGAAAATCAGCCGTAGGATTCACGTATTGCGTTGCTTGTGGGAGCGTGCCGATATCGTACTTGACCGCTGTGCTACTGTGTATGCCTCCCCGCCCTCGTGAGGCTTCTGAAGCAGGCGGATCACCGATCCATGTAAGTGGCTCAAGCAGACGAGGGCATGCACAATGAACAACATTACTCGTTCATGAAGCATTACTGTTGTACATTCATAGAGATGCGTGGCTTCGAACCGGGAGTCTTCACGTACGACGTATGCCGCGAGATTTTGTCAGTCACTCACCACTTCCAACACCAACGCCTCTGTTCCTGTGAGGCGCTCTCCTGCGCGTAGTCCATGCTTACCAGAATGGTGCAGGCTGTGGGCTCTGTACCCCCTCCACCATGCTACACGAGACGTGGGTAGTGACGTGGCTATATATACACAGCTCGGTACAGCACAGAGCGCAGAACTGAGGTCAAATGGCGCTCTCGGCGAAAATGTCCACGAAGCCGTCCTGTGAATGGCACCGAGCACGGAACATCGAACTTGTGCCTATCATAAGATCAATTTAAACATGTTTCTGCTTGGTGCATGACCGCGGCTGCTGTGCTGCTGTAAAAATGGACAATATAACACTATCAGGTACACATTCCCAAAACTCCGTACACAATGGAAAGGCCCGGAAGGCCATACAAAGATACCCGCGACCGTCGTCGATACGGACCTCCGTTCGTTCTAACAAGCCCAGCGATAGTCAATGTCGCCACAGTTAAGCCTAGGCCGCAGAACCTGTTGCTGGGGTGCTCTATGTCGCTCTCACGTGAGGTGTGCAGCTGCACACTGAATCGAAGGTAAGTCCATCTAAGACCACAGTCCCCAGTGAAAAACCACGGGTAAGGTACTGTATGTAGTGAACGTGTGGTACGCCAAGTGCTGCCATCTATACCTCACGAGCGCTCAAAGAAGCAGCAAGGCACGTTTGTTTCGCCATCATGGGTTAGACTAGTGCTGCTGCTCCCGTCGTGACCCGTTGTTTTCCACCCTATTCGTACGGGCATGCGTTTGACGGTGACATCTGTCTTTGACTTCTTACCCAAAACCAAAAATAGAACTAACCTAAAGGTGTAGCAAACGGCGTATTGATACGCCACGAGCGCTTATATACCAGCAGCAGACTATGTTTCGCCGTCAGGGACAGCTATTTCTTCCGCCGTAACTAACCCTCGCGCGTTCGTTGTTGTCGGTCACGACGCGCAGTGACTGTGACACTGAGTGCGGCGACGTCGGGGGAACCTTCTACGAGCACATCGGTCTGTGCGAGTGCCATGGTATACAGGTGCGATGATAGTATTGTTGTTTGCGTTTGCTTGGTACGCCTTGCCACAACACCTCCCCATCACCTGCACCTTGCTATGATGTGTTTCGTTCAAATGATCCCCCGTCCTATACATCTGGTGCTGCGAAGGCGAGCCATCCCACGTGGACGCGTGCTACGATAGAGGTGTTAAGGTATACCGTTTTTTGGCTGAAATTGTTTCTGAGCGACGGGGCTCCTTAATAACCCGAAATCGTCAGAAATAGAGGTATAAGGGTATGCCGTTTTTTGGCTGAAATGGTTTCTGAATAACGGGGACTCCTTAATAAACCCGAAATCGTCGGGAATAGAGGTATTATGGTATACCGTTTTTTGGCTGAAATGATTTTCTGAATGACGGCGCTCCTGAATAACCCGAAATCGCCGGGGAAAAAATAGATCTTCTTTATTTCTGGCATGATTCTCGTTGTGTACCTAGGCTATGGGCTTTTTCATCCGCGATAAAACAGGGTTATTTTTCTCCACATCAGTTTTCAGGGGGGAGGTCTTAAGTTCCCAAATTGAGGAAAACTGAGAAACAAAGTGGTGCATCTCTCTATCGTAGCCGGCGTCAGGCAGGGGTTGCACGTTTTGGGACAGGCTTTTTTTTTCTGATGATTTGAGATCCTCAATGTTGTCACTTAGTCTATCGGTTAGCACGATAAATTTACCACAGCATTCGTGCCTTAGGACTAGCGCATAGAAGTGTTTGGTCGGGGTTGTGCGGAACGAATGTCTTCGAAGACATGGTTTGGGCGAGATACCGAGCTACTCACAACAGGAGCTCAGAAACGTCTTGGAATATGCTTCACTCCTAGCGTGAGCTAACTCATGTTTCCAAGCGAGCGGGATTCTTTTCGTCTCTCCGTCAGATAAATGTGTTATGTTCTTGTGAACAAAGATCTATGTGCTGCGCCGTATCTACCACTATATATCACGACAGGATCTCAACGCGGTGTGTGACGTGAATTGCCGAGACGAGGCCGCCGTCATGTTCGTAGACCCCGTGACGGGGCTCATCGTCATCGTCGAGGATAACTCAACAGGCGAGTACAAAAAAAGGGGCATCGAAGAGACATCTCCCTTTCTCGATCTCCATGGACAAATAGTCACCTTGGCAACATCCAGACAAGGCTTATATATTTTCAAAATATCAATATATGTGCTAAACCGCGGAGGAACCCAAGTATCACGCAAATTGCAAAGATCATTTTCGACCCTTGGATCGATCGAACTCACAGCTGACGCGTTGGAAACAATTTTGCAAAAATAAACAGCCCCACCGAAACCAATTCTACGAAACCCTTCAAATCTCCAAAGGTGTCATAAAGTAACATCTATCTACACGAGTAAACCCAACTCAATCTGTTGGGATTTGCGCATGCGCCCGAGACGTTGTCGATGCCCCACTGCTCTACAAACGAAAGGAAACTACAGTCCTTAAACTTATTCTGTATAAGGCGCTCATGGTCTTAAAATACCACCAGAAAATCTCGGTCACACATATTTTGGGGAGTATCTACGACACCTACTGTCGCGGTGGGTAGGTGGTGCTGCCTGTTGCCGTTGCTTTCCTGATATGCGGAAGTCTTAGCTTTCCCCAATGATTTTGCTCCCCGAACATTTGGAGGCTCTTCTAAACAAAGTGCCGCTCCTTTTTTTCAATTAGTCCATCCATACAGGTATTAATTGCCGTCCATTGGTTGCCGAGGGAGACGATGCATTATCAAAGCCCCGCCAAACCGTTGTCACACAACGTTGTGCCACAATCCACCTATGTCAGCAAAAAAAAACAGAGCACCTCGACCCCGCGCGTACGTGCCTAGCTTCGCCGGCAAAAAATGTTACATTTACACCATACATAAACCGCTTTCAGGTCACCCGCTCGCTAAGATAGAAAGTTTAATCACGCATCGTCAACAACCTCGACGACATGATATAAAACCCGTCATAACCATCTGCGTTAACTTGTTATGCCCCACAAACCCCTTATGCTCATCATACGAAGCAACTGCTAAATACAAAACAACTGCTCACACAATACAACTGCTCATACGACTAAAAAAAAAAAAACAGAATACGTTGACCCTGCGGATCTGCCGAGCTTCGCCGGAGCGCTCTACTGCTCGAACGACGCGGGCTGCAGCCTCTTCCCCGTGGACGTGTCCACCAACTTCAGCGGAGTCTACGGCACCGGTAACGCAGTAGCAGCCGCGCCGTCAGCATCAGCAACCTCATCTTCCGCTTCGAGCCGGAGACGTCGTCTAACACCCTTGGAAGGCCAACAGCACCGTCGGGAAAGAGGGGAAGGAGAAGAAGAAGAAGAAGAAGACGACGTCGTCTTTGTTGTTCTGGATGACGACGAGGGGGGGGCAGGAAGAGGAGGCGCCAATGGGAACTTGGACGATGATGACACCCGCAGAACAGGGAGCAGTTCCTCCGTGGTTCTGCACCACAGGAGGGGGGTCGCCGGCGGCGGAAGGAGGGGCGCTCGTAGGGCCTTGGGCTCGGAAGATGACATGGTCCAGAAGTTTATGATGAACAGGTAAGACCAGACATGGGCTAAACGGGTCTTTTATGGCGGGACTCTTGGAGTGAGGAAGAGCCATCCTACGGTGGTATTTTCACTGTGTTAGCCAAAAAAAGGTATACCTTCTGTCCGATTGAGCTCCTCGAGTGAGGAACTGCCGGTTAGTCATTAGTCAAGTAGTTTCACGAGCACCGTTTTTAGCCAAAACAAGGTAATATATTCCTTCTGTCCGATTGAGCTCCTCAAGCGAGGAACTGCCGGCTAGTCGTTGGTCACGTAGTTTCACGAGCACTTTTTTAGCCAAAAAAAAAGGTATGTACCTTCTGCCCGATTGAGCTCCTCGGGTGAGGAACTAGCGGTTAGTCATTAGTCAAGCAGTTTCACGAGCACATTTGTTTTAGGACTAAGGCATGCGTAGAAGCTTGATCCGGTTGTGCGAACGAACGAATGCCTTCGAAGTCATGTAGTATTGGGCGAGGTTTTTGAGCTCCTCATGTGAGAAGCTCAGGGAATTTTCTGCTCCGCCTCTACCCTGGGAAGTCTCGGAAACACCTATCTTACTACTATCGGAAAGTAATTTGTTTTTTTTATAGTTATTAATCGTGTTTTTTTTGTTTCGGCATCGTTCGTTGATCGGGCCTATTTTTATTAAAAAACTAAGAGATACCCGGTTACAGCATAATATACAGGTATGAGATCGTGGATTTCGTACATTTTTATTTTTCTTGTTTTGCAAGCCGTGTGCGATCCTCCGCTAGCGCGCGCGTGTTTTCTTACGGGATTAGTTGTGCATGCATTTCTTCACGAAGGGTGCAGGTTGGCGACTCCCTTTAACACTAGCTCGTACCAGGGTCAACAGGGTGAGACAAATGCGGCCAGTCTTTTAATGACCTTCGGTCTGTTTTATTATACCCGCTACGCCATGATCTCTCTTGTTTCTTCGGATTGTAAGTCCGTTTTTTCTGGGAGCTTCTCAAACAAGGCCCCTCAAATATCTGGGTGCAACCGCTACCGTAGCAGATGCTTTTCGTTGTATGCGTGGCTATGCAGCCGAGGCTGTGCAAGGTTGCGCAAGGCTGTGAAGGTTTCCTCTCTACGCGGGGTTTTGCAGCGCTGGGCTAGACCCACTCTCGTCTTTTTGCCTCCTCCATATGTGGTAACTATTCTGCGCAAATTCCATGTAGGCCAGGTATATCCAATGTATGTGCATGTATGTATCCAACGTGATGTATAAGAGCAGAATGTGGCCTCAGTCGACTATGTACCATGCTTAGATTGCCCGCAATAGTGGACGCGTAAGATCGCTTACAGCTGCACACACACAGCGAGCTCTATGAAGGCTAGATGCTAGATCAATGGCTCATCACGACCACACACCATAATGATGCTCGATCAAATCAACCGTGGTTTTCTTGTGTATGTCCTAAGTAAGTGCAAAAGCCCTGCAATGCGGAGAACTACCTACCGACCGCGAAACCAGTAACGCGCAAAACCTAAACAGGTTCGCTTTAGAACGCATCGCATTTTGCCATTTTTTTGGAGGTCTTGGTCATGACCTTTATGTTTTTCGCTGGTTAGGATCGGCCGTAAGGTCAGATCACTAACCTCGACATGATCGCCTAAACTTTTCCTCGATCAAACGTGCTCTGACGTCCTGAACAACATCAATGCTGCAAAGCGGAAAAATACGGACCACTGAACCAGCACGGCTACCGATTCTTCAGCGCAGACGGCACCCAGACAACGTTCGTGACAAGAAAAACATTGCCTGCAGAAAAGCGTCGTTCTCACGAACTCTCACAACTCAGTGGCGTCTGCTTTCCGTTCGTTAAATAACGACCCTAAGGCGAGATAGATCACGACCATCTCAATCAACATCACCCCTTCATGACATGTCTCGATCAAACCTCCTTTTTCTTCCGAAAAACAAAAAAAATCCCGCAGGGCGGAAAACTATCGGCCGCGAAACCAGTACCGCGATCGCTTCTTTAGCGCAGACGGCACCCGGACGACAGTACCCGGCGCGATCCCCAAAGACCAACGCCTTTCTCCTCTCCCGAGGGACGCATACGAATACGACGACGAACACGAATCTGTGCATGATAAAGAACACGATCCACGATCGGAGCTTGACGCGGAGAGATGGGAAGAGCAGACGCCACCCGAACACGACGCGGAGGAGGAGGAAGAGCAGAAAGCGGTGGGGAGGAGGAGGAGGAGGAGGACGAGGCGGAAGGACAACCGAAGGAGAAGGAGGCGTTTGGTCGGAGAGGACACCGGGGAGCCGGCGGTCGAATCCCCTCTCACGTGTGTCAGTGAAGGAGACTCCGTCCTGTTCGACATATCGAGCGGCTGCTACCCCTTGTACGAGAAGGATTCACTGCTGAACTCCAACGCGGAGTGAGTGCCACATAAAATGGGACTGACATTTTTCTGGGGAGGGGGAGGGGGGTTGATTGCAAGGAAGGAGAGCATTGTTGGGGGGTGGTTTTGAATATCGAGTTCCCGCACGGAATAAACGTTAAAACAATCGCAGTTTATTGGATAGGATTGCTGATATTCGACACATCGCGCGGCTGCTACCCGTTGTGTGAGAAATGTTCGCTACTGAACTCAAATCCCGACTGAGTCTTGTGCGGTTGTATGGGACGGGGTGTCAACCTGTCAATAGCGGGGGTAGGGTAAGGGGCGTTCGCACCGGCAGTTGTATGCGGGATGGAAACCTGTTGATACCAAGGGTTCCGAGCGGGCGCACCGGGAGTTGTATGCGGGTTGAAAAGCTATCGATAACAAGGGGTTCCGAGCGGGCGCATCGGCAGTCGCATGCGGAATGGAAAGCTATCGATAACATGGGTTCCGAGCGGGGGAACTGGCAGTAGCATGGTTCTTCTTCTGAAAGCCCCAAGAGGGGACGTTTTCCCGACATCTGTCTGCCGTGTTTAGAAGGAACGAAGGGCTTTGATTGCACACAAAAAATCGCCAGGGGTTCGCGAGTCCTGCGCCGTCGTCGCTGAGTCCTTCCAAAAAATGAGGGTTGATTGCATGTAACAAAGTACCGATTATTCACGGGTCTTTCTTCATTGCTGAACCTACACAATTTTCGGTATGTTAGCACGCGGTCACACTTCGCATGATATCATTGACGTGGTTGTTTTTTTCTGCCCCACGTGCGCTAACGCTCGGTCACAACATCGCAGTACATATTTAGCGTTGGCTTGTTTTTATCCCCCCCAATAGTGTGGCATAGGTGCTGTTGCGATAGAGTTCCATCGTGCTTTCGTAGAGGAAATATGATCTCTCGTAATTGTCATGGTGGCAGCTCGAGATGAGGGATATCGTTTGATCGTAACGGCCCCAAAAATGTCTCCGCGTGACGGTTTCCTAGAACCTATTTCCCCGCGTTAAGGAAAAAAGCGCTACCCTCCAAGGTAACATCGCGACGGTCCAGGACGGCGGGTTGCTTTAAGGCGTAGTAGGTTGGATGCGTAAAAACGGCTAGATACATGTTAGTCCTAGGTTTTACCAGGTAGCGTACCGGACTGCAGTAATCCCTCCCTTACCCTCTCCCCTCTCATTTTGTCTGCACCCTACTTCGTACTTGAAAAATAAAAACACACTCCAGCTGTGAGATCGAAGATTTTGTCAAAACTCATCTTAGCAAGCTGGGTGCGATACTCCGATCGCGCGTATTACTGGGTGTGTGTCCTCGTTAACGATATAGGTCGGCGACTCGCCTTGGAACTACAGCGTAGCTTGTACCAGGGTCAGCAGGGTGATGTTAGTCAGTCTGTGGGCGGAAACTATAAAACCCGTTTTTGAGGGGGACAAAATCTGATAGCTGTGGAACGACATGCACCAGTTTATCAAGTGTATCCTGTAGGTCATATAACCGGTGAGGGGAAGGGTGGAGTTTTTAAGGACGTGGGGGGCTGGGTTTGAACAAGAGGGAGCGGGGGGGGGGGGGAAGGGGAAACCAGCGGGGCAACTCAATCTGTGCTCGGGAATTAAAAATCCTTCAAGGGAACAAATCTGACGGTTGTGGAACGAATACATCGGTTTATATCCATATCCTGTAAATCGTACAACCAGTGGGGAGAAGGCGGAGTGTTCGAAGGGAGGGGGGGGGGGGGGGAAGCGGATTTCTAACAGCTTTATGTCGCATAGATGCAGGGGTTTGCTATACGCGTGGTGCTAGTTCTAGGCGATGGTGCGGGTGATGGGGAAGGAAGGGGCGTTTTGGGGTTGGGGGGGGGGCGAATCGGAGCTACAGCTTGGATGGCTAGAAAGATAATGAGGCGATATTATACCAAGCAGGGGAACGTACGAAACTTGGTTTTCTTCTTTAAGACAACATTTATGTATGTGATTGATGTCGAATCTAATTCTACACATTGGTGGAAGGGGAAAAAAATGAATAACAACAATGAATCAATTATTGATTTCTGGGGTTGGTTAAATTAAAAGTCGAAATACCTCTCGGGGTTGGGGAGAAGAGACGTTATTTTAGTAACAGCAATCATCATGTCATGTTGCCGCGCGCCTGCTTCGCCAAAAAAATAAGGTTTGACTATGGCGAGTTCCGTGCTGTAGCGGAGCTTGCTACGTCGTCCGCCACTTACGAGAGCTTCGGCTTTGTGTTCGAGGACGCCGGGACGTACGTGTTCAGCTCCAGCTGCAACTCGCTGAGCATCGTCGTCGTCGCCGTCATGTCCGCGGATGTCAGGTGAGCTTAACCTTTCTTTGTACCGCCGTAAAAATATTCCGAAGACTTCCGACTCGCTCGCGTCCGGCGTGGGCTTGCTGGGCTCCATCCAACGAGTTCTCCATGATGACGGAAATTGTTGAAGTTTAATATTGTCTTCGTTATTATAATCCGACCCCTATTTGCGATGAAAACATGCCTAGTTCTCTCTGCAGCAGTGCACCAATAAACATCGTGTTTGTTCGTTGCGCGGTTTCGGGAAGGCCGTTGTTGCACGTACGGATAGACCTATCATTTTTGTCGCCGCAAAAACGATCCCACACTAAGTCCAAGTAATGTTTCCGACAGAAAAAAACGTGGGTACTGGTTTAAACGGGCTAATCGCTTGCTTCGGCGTGAGAGTGTCAATACATGTGGTAAGTCTACCATGCACTGCTATTGCTAATCGTTACGTCCCGCGGGAATTATGTTGAGCCGTATTGATTGCTTGACAGTGAAAGACAATCAATCGGGATGACCAATCTTTGATGGTGATATTTTTGACGATGTGTGCTACTGCTACTACTACTACTACTACTACTACTACTACTACTACTACTACTACTACTACTACTACTACTACCACTACTACTACTACTACTACTACTACTACTACTACTACTACTACTACTGCTACTACTACTACTACTACTACTACTACTACTACTACTACTGAAACTACTACTACTACTACTACTACTACTACTACTACTACTACTACTACTACTACTACAACTACTACTGCTACTACTGCTACTACTGCTACTACTACTACCACTACTACTACTGCTACTACTACTACTACTACTACTACTACTACCACTACTACCACTACTACTACTACTACTACTACTACTACTACTACTACTACTGCTGCTACTACTACTACTACTACTACTACTACTACTACTACTACTACTACTACTACTACTACTACTACTACTACTACTACTACTACTACTACTACTAATACCACTACTACTGCTACTACTGCTACTACTGCTACTACTACTACTACCACTACTACTACTACTACTACTACTACTACTACTACTACTACTGCTACTGCTGATACTACCCGTGACCCTTGTTGGCACCTGCGAGCCAACAAACGAAAAAAGTGAAATCATCGCCAGCTTTCGCGCACCAATCCCAAGGCTGCGGTGAAGGGCGAAGTTTCGGGCCCTTTTTATTCAGCGTGATGCGCTAGAGGTCCCATCAACATGTTCGGAGGTTGATTTCCCCCCGCGAGGAGCCCCCATGCAATTGTGTTGGTAAGCTCCGCGCTCCAAACAGCTAGTTGATAGTCCGCGTTTGAGCTAGGTATGGAACCGCTCGCACTATTGGCCTAACTCTCGGTAGCAAACAATGAGGACTTTCCACCTAAAGGAGCTGAAACCTTAACTCGCCGACTTCTGTGTGACCCATTTTTATCAAACTGCCGCGCACCCACGTCTGATCGGGGGCGGGGGATACCACTTCCGCGACCACTACCGCTGCCGCCATCGCCATCGCCGTCGCCACCAACGAGAGCAGTTGTACGACCGACGCGTACTTCGTACCCCTCACTGCTGCCAACCTCATCAAGCTTGGGGTGGCCAAAAACAGCGACGACATCACGCTTACACCCGACTGGGCGCTTATCGGCGGTCTCTTGGCGGGGGTCGCCTTCATGATCTTCGGGTAAGCCTGCCATATTTTGGCGTTGCGTCACGATTCGATGTGCAGGCTATAGACTGCAAGACGAGTACGGTTTTGGCTAGAAGACGTGTTCCGTATGATTCTCTTTGCGTCGAGCTGGTTGTGCAGTCTACCGATCTATCGGCGACGACATGGGTGAGCATCGTGATTTAGCCCGATAGCGGCGGCGGTGGATTTTTATCCCGTATACGGCAATATATATATATGTGTGTATTCTTCGTTCATGACGCCGAGCGTCGCTTCGTGGAGAGAGATGGTCCCGCGGTCAGCGAAGATTGTCATCATCGCGAACAGGCCAACGAAAAAAGTTTTTCAATAGCCTTAGAGGACTGGAATCCTCCCCGCACAAATTGGTGGCACCGCGACGACGTATCTCGGGGTCGATCTCTCGTGAGACCACTAGTCTACATACAGCAGTAGTGCCGGCTTACCAGGCCCTACCCCTCTTATCCCGCCTCGTCCCTTCCGCCATTCTTTTGTAAATATTACGTTGTCAGGGTTGTCTCCGCCGTATACTATTTCCGCACGAAGGCGTGGGCGACTGGGAAAGCCCCGATCCCGGCGTATCGCACAAGAGCAAGGGGAGATCGCTTGGAGGTGAAGTACAAGCAACACGTCGTGATTCAATGGTTTGGGTGTTTCGTTTTAGACCAAACTCTCGAACTGATGTCTGAGGTGTGCTGCCTTTTTCATATATAATGGATGCGAAGATCGCATGGGGCTACGCAGGCAACACCTCACGTTTTTATTCCATACGGGCTGATTCGAAATGAACGCACCGCACGAGAGAAACAGGAGCATCGTTTGGAGGTGTACAGGCAACATGTCTCATAATCGGAGAAATTAATCGCGTAGGAGCGAATTATCGCACACAGCTCGCAAAGATGCATTTCGACGAAATGTTCCAAGGTTGCGTTCTGTAGGGTACGTACAAACCTTACCCGGGGTATTTACCCCGGGTATTACCCTACAAAGAACTTCTGTAACTTCTGTAGGGCATTCATACCCGTACCCGGAACTTCTGGAAGTTCTGTCCGACATTTCATACCTGTACCCGGAACTTCTGGAAGTTCTGTGCGCCCGTGGCCATAATACCCGGGGTACGGGAAATGCATGGTTTGTACCCGCTCGGCACGTCTGTGAGTACTGTACGCCTGTGCCACAATACCCGGAACTTTTGGAAGTTCTGTAAGATCCTCATACCCTTACCCGGAAATTCTGTGACTCCTGCAAGGCTGTGGCACAATACCCGGGGTACGGGTATACCTTCGTTGCAATACCCTGGCAGCTCTGTATTCATTCAGGTTTAACCCGAAAAGTTAAATATTCATTGATTAGGATGTCGTCACATGCTTTGCCAGTCACACAAACCGATCACCGAACCCAGCAAGCAGTACGCAGCGTACAATAATTTCACCTACCAGTACTTGTACCTGTTGTTGTTGGTTTTACTTTCGTTTTTAAGGGCACGTATAAACGTATCAACGAAGGACTCTATTGAATCGAAATTATTAGTTCTTATGAATCGAATTGAATTCGATTCGATTTGTTTGAAACACAGATTTTTTATCTTCTATCGGGAAAACACCGTATTGCGTATTGTCAATGTTTTTTTTTCCGATCGGAATAGTGCACATCTCGCTATCATACAATCGACATCTACAGAACTACAACATCTTCGACGACAGTGGGGAGAAAACAGGACGTATAAGCGTACACTATATATAGTCTATAATAATGTGAAAAGTACGTACAGACAGGGATGTTGACACTGCGGTAAACCACACGACCAACCTATTACGCAGGGTATTTCGTGCCTCCATCCGCTTACATGATTGCCTGACAACCTCTACCATTCCAAACGCAGTGGAATGTGCCTAACGAAGTAAAGTCACCCTCGCGTTCAATAGTGGGGACATCGCATGTCCACGTGAGACAACCTTTACGAAACGCAGTAGCATATGCCTGACGAAGTAAAGTCACCCTCGCGTTCAATAGTAGTGACATCGCATATATATGACGTTGCATGCCCACATCAACTGCTGTATTTGTAACATGTATCTCTGTCTTAGAATTGGCGACGTCAGAGCCCCACAGCGGCACGGTAAAAACCATGGACGTGAAATCGTACATTTGAGACAATAATAAGTTGAAAAGGAAACACAGGCAGACCTGATAAAATTGCGATAAACCACACTGCCGACCCATCGCATACCCTCCTGAGACGACCTCTACGAAAAACAGTACCATTTACCTCACGAAGTAAAATCACCCTCGCGATCAATAGTGATGACATCGCATATATATGACATCACATACCCACCTCGCCTGATGTATTTGTAGGACGTATCTCTGACTTGAAATTGACGACCGCAGAGCCCCACATCGACAAGGTAAAATCATAGGCGTGAAATCGTACATTTATTTGAGACAAAAATAATTTGGAAAAGGAAGCACAGGCAGAGGTGTTAAAATTGCGGTAAACAACCTTACCAACCCATTACGTAGGGTATTTCGTACATACCGTCTGCATGATCGCCTCCCAACCTATGCCAAGCGAAGTATTACTAACGAGGTAACGTAATTGAGCGCGTGTATATCAAGTATGACTAACGAGGTAACGTAATTGAGCACATGTATACCAAGCGTTCCTTTAAAACTGACGATTCGCATCCCTCCCTCTAATGCTCAATGGCGGAGACAGTACATGGCCACATACATCACCTCGCATGCTGTATTTAGCAATACGTATCTCTTTCGTATAATTAGCGATGTCAGAAAATAATGGTAACTGTATGATGATGGTGACAAACAGTGCATGACCACGTCACCTCGCCTGTTGTATTTGACAATACGTACCAGGTATCTCTTATAATTAGCGATGTCAGAAAATAATGGTACCTACAAATATTCTATAAAATATTCTAGCTTTCGATCGATGTATCATACAACAAATTATGAAGATTTAACACGTTATTTACTACACTTAAACACTGGGTTGCATGCTGCATCTAACATCAAACCTTCTAGAATAGTAAACATTACAAGCCAGATGATATAAAGGGATGTCTTATTGCTTCAATCGTCAGGTTTGTCCCCTTTGAGGATTTATAGTTTCCGCGCACATATTGAAATGTCCCGCCCCCCGCCCCCCCCCCCTCCACTGACCCCTTTTGTTCATAAAAAAAACCCCAACCCTCCCCCCCGCCCCTCCGTCCCCCGATCCCCCCCCCCTTCCGCCTAGTTTGTCCAAACGCCCCACTCACAATCAAAATCGGCCTGAGTAATAAACACCTATACGCAGTTGATATCACGTGATTATCTTTCTGACCATCCATGACGTAGTTTTCAATTATTTTGCCCCCAACCCCCCCCCTCCCCCCCCCTCCAACGCTCCCTCTTTTCCGACCACCTGCACGATCGCCTAGACCTAGCACCACGCGTAAAACAAGCTGCTACATATCTTTGATCCCACAGCCGAAGTGTATTTGAATATTATTTGTGACCTAAACCTCCTAAAAAATCTCCCCCCCCCCCCCCCCCCCCCCCCTCTTGCTCTCCCTTACTCAAACGCCCCACCAAATATCGAAATCCGCCACATTAATAAACACTTCACGCACAGGATATCACCTCATTATCTTTCGAGAGCCATCCATGCCGAGGTGTGCCCCCCCCCCCCCCCCGCCTCGAACGCCCCCTCCTTCCCCATCACCCGCACGATCGCCTAGACCTAGCACCACACGTATAACAAACCCCTCACCTAAAGCCCTTCCTCCCCCCCCCCCACCCCGCCTCGAACGCCCCCTCCTTCCCCATCACCCGCACGATCGCCTAGACCTAGCACCACGCGTATAACAAGCTGCTACATATCTTTGATCTCACAGCCGAAGTGTATTTGAATATTATTTGTGACTTAAACCCCCTAAAAAATTCCCCCCCCCCCCCCCCCCCTCCCCCCTCTTGCTCTCCCTTACTCAAACGCCCCACCAAATATCGAAATCCGCCACATTAATAAACACTTCACGCACAGGATATCACCTCATTAACTTTCGAGAGCCATCCATGCCGCTGTGTTCCCCCCCCCCCCCCGCCTCGAACGCCCCCTTTTTCCCCATCACCCGCACGATCGCCTAGACCTAGCACCACACGCATAACAAACCCCTCACCTAAAGCCCTTCCTCCCCCCCCCCGCCCCCCCCCCCCGCCCCCACACCCCCCACCTCCCCCCCAACCCATCCCAACCCCACCCCCTCGAACACTCCACCCTCTCTTTACTCACTGATTGTACGACTTACCCCAGGATATACATGATAAACTGATGTATTATTTCCAAAACCGTCACATTTATCCCCTCAAAATAATGTATAGTTTCCAGGCACATATTGAGCTGCCCCCCCCGCCCCCCTTCCCCCCCGCCCCCAATAATATACTGATGCCAAAACCGTCAGATTTATCCCCTCGAAAGGATTTATAGCTCACATGCACAAATTGCGCCCTTCCCCCCCCCCCCCCCCCCCCTCCTCCAAACCCGCTCGCTTTTGATCAAAACCAGGCCCCCACGTCCTTCAAAACTCCGCCCCACCCCCTCACCGGTTATTCGACTTACAAGATTCACTTGATCAAAGGTTACATTTCCCTTCACAGCTGTCAGATTTTGTCCCCCTCAGAAACGGGTTTTATAGTTTCCGCGCACAGACTGACTAAAATCATCCTGTTGACCCTGATAGCTACACTGTAGTTGTAAGGGGAGTCGCCGACCTATATCCTTAATGAGGACACACAACTCGTAATACGCGCGATCGGAGTATCACACACAGCTTGCAAAGATGAGTTTCGACGAAATCTTCGATCTCACAGCTGGAGTGTATTTTCATTTTTTACAATAATCGATAATCGAAGTCTTGAACTATTCTCTGTGTTTTCGGTGGCTTTGCTCCTTCTTTTCGTCGTGGCATTTGGCTTATCGAGCTATACTTAGTGGAAAAATTAGGCTTGCGACCGCCATTCATTATTTTGTTTTAGGCGCCACAGACGGGGTATGCTATGGTATGATCTGCTACAGAAGAACAGTATTAGAGTAGTAGACCTATGTACGTGTTATTTCCTATGAGTGCATCAGTGTATCCAGTATGCCAATCGCAGCAATTGGAAATGCGTTGAACATTCATTGTGTCTTTTTTTGACCAGTCAAGTTGTTTGTTGTTTTTTCTCCCCTTTTGAAGCGGGTATTTACCCTGGAAATACCCGTACCCGGGACTTCTGTGAGTTCTGTACAACCCTACCCGAACCCGGAACGTCTGTGAGTTGTGTACAACCTTACCCGAACCCGGAACGTCTGTGAGTTGTGTACGACAGTCATAACCGTTCTCGAACTTTCTATTTTCGTTCGGTCTGTAGCGTACACACAAAGCCATGCCCGTGGTATTTACCCCGGGTATTACCCGTACCCGGAAACTCTGTAACTTCTGTAGGACACTCATACCCGTACCAGAAACTTCTGGAAGTTCTGTACGCCAGTGCCACAAAAACCCGGGATACGGGTGCAGCATGTTTATACCTGCCCGAAACTTCTGGAAGTTCTGCACGCCCGTGCGCCAATACCCGGAAGCTATGGAAGTTTTGTAAGACTTTCATACTCGTACCCGAACGTTTTGGAAGTTCTGTAAGACTTTCATACCCGTATCGGGAACTTCTGTGAGTTCTGTGCGACCCGTGCCACAATACCCGGGGGTACGGGTACAGCATGATCTGTACACGCCCGGAACTTCTGTGAGTTCTGTATGCCTGTGCTACAATACTCTGACCTTCTGGAAGTTTTGTAACACTTCAATACCCGTACCCGAAGCTTCTGGAAGTTTTATAAGACCTTCATACCCTTACCCGGAATCCACAAAGCCTGCAGAACTTGAGCCTGAAATATTCCATCTCACAGCTGAGGCGTATTTTCATGTGTTATTAAATACCAAGGGGAGACCGAGTGGAGGTATGACAAGCAGCACGTCGCAATTCGACGGTTTGCTAGCTCAAACCCAAGGGGACAGCAACTGGAATTGCGCGTGAGCTCTCTCCCAATCCGAGCGATACTTTGCACATAGGTCTACATCTCGAAACACGTATACATAGCATCAGGTAGCAGTGTCGGGGTGAACTGATCGTTGTAGTCATAACTCAAGACGCCTCGGTTTGCACCTTCAAAGAAGACAATACCACTCACGGCACCTACAATATGCGAAGCCAAACAAACATAATACACGCAGCGGCACTTGACAAATTGGCGGTTGAACAATGTCATGCTCGAGGTTTATACGAAAAGAAGCACTCATGGCCTCTTTTGTATTGAAAACACCGAAGGACACACCCTGCCTGAAATTAGAATTCCAACCTGGTCAGAACTAAAATGTTTTCTTAACTGGCGTCGCATGCTGCAGGCTATGGGAGGGGTGGTGAGATTTCGTTGCGGATTACAACGGTGCATGCCGCCCTCGTGGAGAAATTCCGCACCCACCGGATTTATCACCCGGGTACGTGGTACATACCACACTCCCTGCAGTCGTTCTACGGTAGCCCCCCCCCCCCCACGACCTTTCTTTAACGAAATCGCCGGTTTTGAAACTAGCTCCCGGCCGTATATCCTGAAATAAGGTGCCCCTTGCCGCCCCGACGTCATCGATCGATAGTCCTTTGCGACCAAGGAAATACACGAAAACATTTTCTTCATAGCGTCATTCCTCGTGTGGAGCAGCCATGAAAAGATCGTTGAAGAGAATCGCTGGTTTGGGGGGGGGGGGGCTACCGTAGAATCAGTCACCTGCTCCCCCCCCCACCTCGAAAATGCAGGACGGGTTCGTACGGCCACAACGTTCGTATCCGTCGTTTTTGTGGGTAGACTTCACTCTTGTACGTCGGTCTGCGTAGCCCAACAAACACAACCCTAAGCATAACCCCAGATCGAGGTCGGCCGGGGCAGTCGCTCGACTCTGCAGCGTGCTCGCGGTGTGGTGTTGTCGGTTGCTTGTAACCACTGAGTCGCTCCACGGCGAGGGCTGCACGTTTTGGGCCACACCATCAAAACGCTCTTTGAACGGTTGAGCTCCTAACGTGCGGGGACTACCTGCTAGTCGGATACTTCGCGACCACGTTTGTTTTCTAGCACTACCGGATACGGAAGAGCCTGTCGGATTGTGCGAACGATTCCCCTCGAACGAGTCATCGTGCGCTATATACGGGCGCAGCAGAAGTTTCTTTGAGCGTTCGTAACACGATAGAGGTATACCGTTTTTTGGCTGAAACGGTTTCTGAATGGCGGGGTTTTCCTTTACCCAAAGTCGTCCTCGGGGGGAGAAAAAATAGGCCATTGTTTTTTTTTTTTTGCTTGATTCTCTCGTTGCGTACCTAGGCCATTAGAATTATTCATCAGGTATACTCGTATAGCAGTTTTAGTCTTCTCCCCCAACCAAGTCGCTTTTGTTTTTCTGGGAGAGGTCTTAAGCTCCTAAAATTGAAGGGTAGCATTAAGAAAAAAAGATGGTGCACCTCTATCGTGGCACGCGTCTGCCGAAATTGCTTCCGCGGAATGGCTTGACTCTTATCGCACCCCCTGGAGTGTGCCATACCGCTCGAAAACGCATGCTATCACATCCTAAAAGACCACCAAACTCAAGCACCGGGGGACGTTGCAAGTTGCACCCCGCTGGAGGTGCGATAAATCTGTTTGGAATCCCGAATGTCATCGCCGGGGGGAGGGTGTGGTATGTACACCGTCGCACGCGGTTAGTAGGACGAAGCCATCCAGACATTTGACTCGTTTACGTGTGCGAGGAAGAAGATACCACCGACACGTGTACACGCACTTGTTCGGCGGTTTCATTAGGATTATCGTACGTACTGTACCGAACAAAAGCGAGGAAGGGAAGATAGCTTTGAGGTGTGCAGTGGGGAGTGCATCATATTTGAACAGCTTTGATCCCACGCAAACAGGAGAAGACCGCTTGAGGGTAAATACGCAACGCGTCACAATTCAATAGCTTGACTTGAAATAAAGGTACCACCCAAAAGCAAAAGCAAAAGTGACAACGGCAGCTTGCGCTGCCGGGGTTGTAACGAAGACCACTGATAGGGACAGCTTACGCTATACCTACAATGGGACCCGAAGGGTGCGCCAGCTAGCGTTGGGCTGCGAAAGCAACTGAGTTAAATCGACACACGACGCGTATGAAAATACGTGGAAGTGTGGTGAGCTAAAGCTTTATTTTTCCCCATCCGCCGGAGGATAAAAAAAAAAAAAGAAGAAGCAAAAGTGACGTCGGTGGAGGTATTATATAGGCAAACAACTTATCTATTTAAGTACGAATCAGTCGCAGGAAAGCGAAGGGAGGTCGCATAGAGGTACGTCAGCAACAGCAGGTAACAATTCAATGGAGGGACCGCAAACAAATGCAAGGGCGAAATCATGGAAGTACGTACGTGAGAAAAAAATCCCTGGTTCGTCACAACTTACCAAAATCAATGGTTTGATTCGAAAACCAACGTGTTGCATGAAAAAAGTCCTGCTGTATGGGGGTGACATCGATTGGAGACGAACGCCTCCAATTCACCGGGTTGATCGCACGAAAGTGAAGGGGAATCGCATGGAGGCATTCTCTTGTCGGGGCCCTTTCGTGAGAACCCCAAACACGTACCAGGTACCACTCAATGGCACCCTTACATATGGTCTAGACATGGACTGAGTTATCCCGGGGTTGGGGTTGCGTTTTTGGGGCCGGCACGTTCTTTCTGGCATTCTGATTGGTTGAGCTTCCCAAACAAGCGAGGAACTACCGGTTATTTCTGATATGTTTTTTCGATTGTATTTTTTTTCTAAGTGAGGCTAGGGCATAGAAAGAAAAGTGTTGGACGGGTTGCGCGAACGAATGAATGCCTTCGAAGTCAAGTTTCGATCAAGGCTACGGTATTGTAGTACCATATCTCAATTTTGTACTACTGGGTGTTCACCAGTCCCGCGTGTGGCTTCTCTGTACCTCGCTGACAAAAAAACAAACGCGGTTGGACTTTTTTTTTTCTTGGTGCAGCGTAGCTAGTTATTCCTTTTCTTCCGCAATAATAATATCGAGAGAGTTGAAACAGCACGAAAAAAAAAAAGGTGACCGCAAGGAACAGGGGGGGGGTGTCACACGCGCGAGTGACACCGAGCCACTGAAAAAAAAAGTGGTCAAAAGGGGGTAATGCATCCCCCCCCCCCCCTTTACCGTACCATTGGTATTTCGGGTGATGATGGTGATGAGGGTGATGAGGGTGATGATGGTGATGATGGTGGTGAGGGTGATGATGGTGATGATGATGATGATGACGATAACGATGATGACAATGATGATAATGATGATGATGATGAGGGTGATGAGGGTGATGATGATGACGATGGTGATGATGGTGATGAGGGTGATTATTATGATGTGATGATGACGATGGTGATGCTGGTGATGAGGGTGATGATGATGATGATGATGGTGATGATGGTGGTGATGGTGATGAGGGTGATGATGGTGAGATATTGAGCTGTTCATGTTAAGAGCTCAGAAGTTTCTCAGAAAATTTTGCTGCACCCTTAGCGTGGGATGAACTCGAACGGCACAGATAACAGCAACATTGGGTGACTCAGTAGCAGGTATGATACCTGGTAGTCTGTTGAATCTCGGGGCTCCGACACGGTCACAACAGGTCCAGCCAAAAGGGCGTACGTACTGCTTCTAGTTTTTTTTACCCCTTATCGCATGGCACGGATTCCAATGATATTGTTTGCTTGTGGCGCTCCGACGTCCGGTTGTATTCGGTTCGGCCAAAAATGAGTAATGAATCTGTACACCTACCTGCTGTATATTGGCACGCGTTCTACAATGAACAGACGCATGCTACGTAGGCAGGGGTGGTGTGCCTGGTTTTGATTTCCTGAGGGCTACTGGGTTCGGGGGGCTCTCTACATCTCACCCCCAAAAGCTACGAACACGCTACCGCTGCGTCACCTCCCGACACTGCATAAAACCCAGAGTAAATGCGTAAAGTTGTTTTCGTTATCCTCTTTTTTTTCAAAAACAAAAGTTAACGATCTACTTCACTACAACAAAACGATTTCCGGTGTTCCAATTGTAGTCACGACGGCATCTTCTGCTAAACAAAAAGAAAAATGACTGTAGGCGCAACTCGAACAGGACCCATGGCGTAGCGTGCTATTTTAACATCAGTTATTTTTCGAAAACCGATAGTGAAAGGACCCTTCCACGACGAGTTTTACCGTCAGTATTGTTACGGCCTGCAAGGGGTACTGTATCGTGTTTTCGGCCGAAAAATTAGGTACTCTGTACCCCTGTCGTGTAGCGCGCATCCGGTGGCGGCCGACTAACAAGCTTCTGATTCCGTCCTCCGCTACTCTGTGGCAGGGTGTGGACGAAGACTCGAGACAGGGACAGGGATATTTCACCAGGCGATCGAACAGGATTTTGCCGGAGTTCAAGGGAGGCGGCGGAAAGAAGGGAGCGGGGGGGGGTGGTCGCTCCTTGCGGTCGCGAATGTCTTTGAGCACGCGCGGCCGTCAGGAGGACGGTCCGGACGACCTCGAGATGCAAGATAAGCTAGACAGGTGACACACGCTGCGATAACGTTAGAGGTCTACACCGTTTTTGGTTGTTCTGAGGCTTCCTTCCTCATTCGAGGAATTCTTTATTTCCCCCCCCCAAAAAAAACTGTTTTTTTTTCGGCGGAAAAAAAAAAGAATCTGGTACATATGTACATACCATGATGAGCAATCTCGCCATGGATTAGGCATCGTACAACGAAAAGGTTTCAAAACCATTAATGAGAATTACGACGATTGGGGGTAAGGGGCTCCGTCATCCCGACAACGACCCGGCCACAACGTGCTACCTTGGTTGCAACACGCGACAAGCATATATTTAGACTACATGTATAGACTATGTTTATATTGCCAAGGTACCGGGTAGATGTACTCTATACTATACAGGTGGCAAACATGATGTGATATTTTCAAATAGAACAATGGTTTTTGCATTGATTGGCTTCGTTATGTCGTAGTACGGTCGAGTAATGTGCAACCTTCATCCGTTCAACTGCAACTCAAGATGTTGTTTAATAACTGTTGTGTTCTTCTGCGGCTACACCGATCGTTTAACGTATGTATTCGATAAGATGAGGCCTCCTGCCCCAGTTGAGCCCCCCCCCCCCCCCAGGATCAACTCCGTGCTGAGTGCGCTGCTCTCAGCGCGGCGCCTATCCGAAAAAGGTGTAAAACGAGAATATAGTAATCTGTACTAGGCTGGGCGACATGATCCGTATTTTTCCCAAGATAGGGCTTTGGATTGGTTGGGAAAGCACAATCTCTGGGGATGTTACTCATAATAATCCAGGTTATGTTGGCACCAACTCATGGAGGCACCACCATACAAACGTTGGCTGCAATTTCGTGACTCACTCCTGAGTTTTTGCCAACTTTTGAAGAGAGGATGGCTGGGCTAGTACATGCCGCACAATTTCTAACGTTTGCCTTCAGCAGGTACATAGCAGACCTGCTGCTGAGAAGGTGGCGGGGAAGGCGCTAGTCGATGAAACAGGTACAAGGGGTTGGCTGGCTCACGAGCGCTGTAGTCTCGATGCCAGAAACGCCATCAGGCGGACAGCAAGAGTAGAGAGAAAGGTGTATTATATCAAGTGCGACTGAGGGGTTTTCCTCTTCGTAGAGGCGTGGTCCTAATCATAGAAATTAGGAATGACATATCGTGTTTAATATGCTCGTTCGGGCAATCGTTATTTCTGCCGCATCTCTGACGATGGGTTACAGCTTCACAAACCACACACACAACATACTAAGCAGATTTGTATACAAGCAAAAACCAAAGGGCTCATGGTGTCGAAAACCAAAATAAACGAATCAAAAGAAGCGATTTAAGCAGTACAAAGTGGGGGGTTGACACGCACGAAGGAGACGATATGCATAGCCTATATCTATGCGGCATGTGTAGCCCTCAAACTCTGCTGTCTACGGGCTTCAATCTACCGACGATCGCACGTATAAATACACTCCTCGCCGTTTTTCCGCACCTTAAAAATTAGCTTTGGCGGTGAAGACGATCCCAACATCCGCGAGCTGGTGGACCGCATGCAGAGATACCACGACGTCATCGAAATGGAGTTCACGGGGCAAAAGGTGAGGATTCGGACTCAGGGGATCCCCAGGAACTTTCCTCTCGTTGCAATTCAACTACCGGTCACACGAGGAAAAACGAACGAAACGAAAACGAAGTTTGTCAGGTGGAAGGGAACGAACGAAGCAAGCCTGAAGCGAAGCACGAGGAAACACGAGGTTCTCGGAGCTCGAACCCATGATCAAAATTTCCAAAGGACCAAATATTTGTCTTTGTGATTGTGTGCCCAAGTGTTCCTCTCGCTTGTAGAAAAGTACCACGACGCAATCGAAACGGACTTCGGTGTGGGCAAAATGTGAGGGCTTGGAGTAGCGAACAAACGCAAGACCTCCTCTGCAACATTGCGACGTAGCTTAGTTAGTACTATATATACAAGTGGGCGACCAATGAGGCTTCTGGGCTGCGATCAGCCGGACACTCTCAGCCGGGGCTACTACTCACGTGCTGGTTCTCTAGTATCTGGCAAACAACATGGCACCTCGTCGCAGAAAGTAGATACCTCGGGAAACCAGACATTAACACAACCGATGTCGCTGTCGGCGATACACACACATAGCACGAAGCGAACACATCTTTTCAAACGCGAAAACATGAGCTTCTCGAGACTCGAATCTCAACGCCCCAACGTTGACACTCGGACGCGAGTAAGTTCCGCGGTGACTATTCACCGAATATTCTTTTTTTGCATTGGAGCAGGCTGGCATGGCTTTCGGTAATCAAACCGTAACGGCTAGTAGTATACATGTATCGTCAAAAATAAAGTACGCCAGCTAGCTTTCAGTTCAACCGAGTGAACGGCCGAAATTCGGTTTTCCAGGCTGCATGATAGGTGGGCCGCGCATAGATTCAATTTTATTAGTAGTATACATTGATTGATTATTTAGTATATTGTGATGACTGTATTTTCCATCTATCTGACATAATAAGGTAGCGCTTGTTCCAAATATATATATACCGTCCACGTATAAAAAGGAAGTAGATCCATAATCCAGCGACTTCGGACACGAAATATGTTACCATCTATAGTCTAGACCTCGGAACACCTGCTGGCCAAAACAAAACGTTCAATTATAGTCTACTGCTGTACTCTGTATCATACCGTGGGCCATTTGATGTAAGTATTGGATTTGGATGAAGCCTCCCGCGCCGGGCAGGAGGTCTCGCCTGGTATTTCTCTCCGCGCTGAGTGGACTAGCGTATCCCATGTACTCTGCGCGGAGTTAGTGCCTGTAAATGATCTGGGAAAACAAGAATAAGGATTACAATCCTACTGCCGGGTGGGTGGGATGGTCTCAAGAATTGCTGGAACCGACTCTGTTCCCGAGGTTTCGGGAGCGAAACGAAGAACTGACCTCTTTTGCGATACAAATTCCGAGACATTTCGATATAGTCTATTATTCCATTATTTTGTGCTAAATTTACCCAACGATTGGATCGCCATGTTACGGTTGTATTCTGTCTCACTGCCGTGGATAATTAAATGTAACTGTTGGATTGGATGAGGCTTCCTGCGCCGGCCTGCGGTCCCGCCCATACTTCGTCGCGCCCCTTTCTTTTGATTGTATCTACAGTTGACCACTGGTCAGGGGCAGAGTCGACTTGCCCAAATTTCCTTAGCCTTGCCTCATTCCTTTCCTGCACACGCTTGCAACATACGTGTCGAACTCTGGTGACAGTGGTAGCTCGTTAGCCTCTGCAAAACGCTGGCCACGTTTCCGCTTGCTACCCTGCACTTGTCCACTAGAGGCACCCCGATGTAGTGCCTCGCAGTCACAAACGGTGGCACGTCCACAAGGCTTCGTTGCTTGTCAGCACGTGTCATGTGTTTGGTATCTCCTTCATTGCTGGTACATACGGGGTGCACCAAGGACACCTCAGAGGTGGACGCTTCCGACAAAGATAGCATTGTTCTTCGCTAAACCGGAAACCAGCGATTGCCTTTGGTTGGCGCGAATGGTAATTGTGTTACGTGTAAGCGCGGATTACCAGGTATCTGCTCCTACTCCCAGCCTTTCGGCGGTGACCCGGCTTCGCCCTGGTTTCGATCCCCACCGACTTCATACTTTGTCTTTTTTGGGCGTGCGCGCTGGAGGACATTATGAACAGTGATGATGATAGTGTATTCCTAGAAACTAGTCTCGTGACGAGGGGTGACATGCCCCGGAATCGGTTCAACGTCGGTGGGATTCAACTAACCCGAAGACCCATTTTGTTTTCGTTGTGCAGCGCTATCCACTACTAGACCACTAACAATAAGCCAAGGCGCGCGACTGAGTGGTCTAGTGGATAGCGCCAAATGATCATCAGAGATTGGGTCGTGGGTTCGATTCCCACTTACTTCATATTTTGTCTTTTTCAAGCGTGCACGCTGGAAAACGTTATGAATAGTTATGATGGTGTAATCTTAGAAACTAGCCTTGTGGCGAGGGGTGAGGTGCCCTGGGAATTGGTTAACTGTAGGTGGGATTCAACGAACATGAAACCCCAGTATTTGTTACTTATATAGCGCTCTTTAACTAACGCTCACTATTTTTCACAATATGTTTGAGCACAAGTTGACGTTTGCGCTTACCGAACGTTGATGACGCGCGCGACCGCGGCGTGTTGTAAGACCTTTTGAGCGCTTTAGAAGTGCGCGACGGCAGTTCATCGGAGAACCTTGATCGTAAGTCAACGTTTGCGCTGTCCACGTGTTGACAATGCGCTAGACAACAACGTTTCGTACCGCCCATTTCGAGACTTTTTCTCTCAGCTTCGACATCTTCTTCGGCAGAAGTCAACGTTTTGGCCGTGCAACAAAAACGTGTATGTGATGGTTGGGGGTTGGGAGCCATACAGGCGTATCCACGGGAGGTTTCCAACTAGCATGTTGGCACCCAGGTTCTTGCTCGATCACAACCGTAGAGAAAAAAAGAAGTTACACCGATCATGCATGCAGTAACATCTCACTTTGTCTCTCTGTACATTACTGTGTAATCGAGCTGGGCCCATCTGCCAAGCCGGATGCAAGACGACGTGACCCTGGGCTCCTGCTAAGTACAGGGCTTTAGGCTTGGGTGTGTGTCTTGTGTGCTCGGAGAGTCGTGAGATAACATAATCCAATCGAATTTAATAAGTCCGTGACTCATTGTGAGATAAGTGCCGTGGCCTGGAAAAAGTCTCCCGCCGCGTGAAGAACCCGGAGGTGGCCTAGACGATCCAGGCCCGCCACCTTGCTAAGAAAGTGACATGGCCTGGCATCGCCCGTCGCGTGAAGAGGAGGAAGCGTTGGTCCGGGCGTTGAATTTCTATGTTGCTGGGAAGACCGGATACGTTATAAAGTATCCGGTCGTCGGCAAACGAAGAAAGCCCAATAGTCTATAGTATAAATATACAAACTTACAACAAAACAACCTTATGACACGCACGAGCGCGAGTACGAGTGTATTACCAGCGTGCATACGAGTACGAGCACGCAGTCCCGCCTCCTGTTGTACAATGCGAGGAGCAACGGTACGGGAGTCGGAATGATGGGATTACGATCGTGCGAGCAGCGGTCTGCTGGATGAGGCGGACCTCTGGAGGAGCATCAGGCAGCCTGATACAGCGCATCTCCCGAGGGGAAGCAAGCAACCGAATGCGGCCGACCCCCTCGAGGGTAGTGGACCACCGATTGCGTCGCACCTCCAAGATTGCGACCCAATCGGTGGTCCACTACCCCCGAGGAGGTCGGCCGCATTCGGTTGTTTACTTCCCCTCGGGAGATGCGCCGTTTGAGGTTGCTTGATGCTTCTCCAGATGCCTACTTCGTCCAGCAGACCGCTGCTCGCACGATCGCGGTCCATTCGTTCGAACTCTTGCGTCTTGGCTCCTCCCGGTCTAGCACTTGCGGCCGAATTACGTGCACTCGTACTCGTTTACATAATCTTACTCATGCTCTTACTCGTATACATAATCGTACTCGTGCTTGTACTCTTATGGTACTCGTGCTCGAGCGTATCGTTTATATTTTGTGTTTTTTGGTTTGCAAAGCAACCGGAACGTTTGTATACAGTAGTCGGTCTGCACAGCAAGATGGCAGACCAACGCATGGACCACCACTTCTTCTTCATCCGGCGGGACATCCTCCTTGTCGCGGCTCTTTGCTGGCGGGGTAGCGGTACCGGATCGGCCAGGCAATCTCTGGCTTTTTCACGTGGCAGGAGACTTCCTCCAGGCCACGGCACTCACCTCCCAACGGGTCACGGACTCCTTGAATTCGATCGAATGATGGTATCTCGCGACTCTCGGAGCACAAGACACATACCCGCATCTAAACTCTTGCTCTGAGCAGGAGCCGAGGGCCGATGTCGTCTTGGACCAGGCTTTGCAGATGGACCCAACTCGATTACACAGAAATATTCAGAGAGAGAGCGAATTTTTACTGCGTGCATGTTCGGTGCAGTTCCTTTGGCCCCTACGGTTACATGTTAGGGTCCGAGTAAGAACCTCCATGCCAACGGGCCGGTTGGACCCCTCCCGTGGTGGCCCAGCCATAACATTTCACGCGAACCTGAGCGTAAGTCAACCTATGCGGAATTTAAATTTTAAAAATGCGCGCGACAACGCATAATATAATTCGACTCTATCCTCAAGCTACATTCATAATTTGGGCTAAAATAAACGATTATTTCAAGGGTGTTTTAGGTGAGGTATAGTCTAGCTATACCCGGGTAAGGTTTTGAGCGGCGTACCTAACGTACCTGACACTAAGGTAAGGTATCAGGATCCGTACCTTACTTACCCAACCCGTACCTGACACTAAGGTAAGGTATCAGGATCCGTACCTTAATTACCCAACACTTGGGTAAGGCATCGAGGTCGCCCCAACGCTCGTGCGTAAACCCGGGTATTTTGTCGACGGCAACACCTATACCCGGGTAAGTATCGGAGCTGGGTACCTATCGTACCCAAAACTTGGGTAAGGTTTTGAGCGGCGTACCTAACGTACCTAACACTTGGGTAAGGTATCAGGGCCCGTACCTAACGTACCTAAAGCTTAGGTAAGGTGTTGACGTCGCCCCATGGCTCGTATCTAAACCCGGGTATTTGGTCGACCGGCATACCTATACCCGGGAAAGTATTGGAGCGGCGCACCCATCGTACCTAAAACGTAGGTAAGGTATCGTAGCCCGTACCCAAGGGCGGGTACGGGCACGTACCCGGGTAAGTACTCGGGTAAGTACCCGGGTAAGTACCCTGGTATATACCCGTACAAAACGGCAAGTTGGTGGGGCTCGGCACTAAAAAAGTATGTTCCGGCATTAGTATTTTTCCTGACGGCATCAAGTTTCTGGCAGTAGCTCTCTACGACTGGGCCTGCCAGTAGACGCTGCTGGTATGTTTGATCTGACGTCCATCCAAGAAACGCGACATTTGTTTTTTAATGAAACACCATGGCCGGTATTTTTTAAGCTGGGTGACAGCCTATTACAAAACGCCGCGACAGAGTAACGCAAATTACCAAAGTACACGAACGGTGCCTCACGAGCCCCTTCTCGCCGACATCGCTTTGGCACGGCAAAGTCATCAGTCAATGGCTTTTGTGGTCTGCACCGGCATATCGTACACGTCCTGCGCGTCCCCGTTCATCCTGTGAACAAGCTTGGAAGCGATCACGGCGACTGCTGTCTTGCTCGCGCCCACCTCGATCACCTCTCGCTCCAAAACTGGCTCGGGACTATCCTGCGCGCTGGTTCCCTCGCTCGGTGAAGCTTGGCCCTCGAGGCTTCCACCACCAGTAGTTTCGATCATTGTCCACGGCGCTACTCAACTCCCTTGGTTGGGCACGTCTGGCCGGCAGGTGCCTTGGGTGTGTCACAGGTGGCAGGTGTCCTGGGTGTGTGGCGGGGGGACCGCATGCTTACCTTTTATTGGGAATTTGTTTACTATTTTGGCCTCGCAGATGTCGTCACGAGTACATCGCATTGCGTACACATTTCGGGTAAGGTATTTGAGCTCGTACCTATCGTCGGGTATTTCATCGACGGGTATACCTGGACCCGGGTAAGTATTGGGGCGATGCACCTATCGTACCTTGAAGTTAGGTGAGGTATCGAGGTCCGTACCTAACGTACCTAAACCTTAGGCAAGGTATCGAGGTCCGTACCTGACGTACCTAAACCTTACGCAAGGTATTGAGGCCGTCCCCACGCTCGTACCTATAGCCGGGTATCTCGTCGACCGGTATACCTATACCCGGGTGGGTAAGTATTGAACGGCGTATCTATCGTACCTACAACTTAGGTAAGGCATCGTGGTCCGTAACTAGCGTACCTAACACTTAGGTAAAGCATCGAGGCCCGTACCTAACGTACCTAAGCGTCGGGCACGGGTACGTACCCGGGTATTTTTACCCGCTCGGGTATGTCTAAGTACGTACCTTACCTAACATTCCCTTGGATTTTTCGATCGCTATCTGAGACCAACGTTGCGGGTGGGGAGTCACCGCTATGGCCTCAATTTTCAGCGACCCGGAGCCACTCCCGCGGTTGGCCGTATCGATGCGTTTTCCGCTCTGGCAATATCCACCACGATCGAGTTGCTTGCTTAGGTGCCCCAACGAACTGTAGTCCAGCCCCCTTTTTAAGCGACGTACCGAGCCATTCGCGGGACCGACCTAACCTTGGTCCAAAGGTTGACCGTGCGCGGCGACCGCTATTAATAATCAAAGGACCTTGCCCTTAAGCTTCTTCGCCGTATTATTTCCAAATAGTGGTGTTGCGCGTCACAACGTGTCCCAAAAACACGTTTCACCGCCTTCTTTCCAAATGCTGATGTCGAACGTCCCAATATATTGCAAGACCTTGTCATCAACATTCGCCATCTTATTCAGAAAAATGTTGACATTGCGCGTCACAACATGTCGTAACGCCTTATCCTCAACATTCGCATGATTCACCGCCTTACTTCTCAAATGTTGATACCGCGCACGACGTACCGTAGTATATTTTCCTTAACATTGACCATCTTCTTCCCAAACATTTATAAATGCGCGACAACATGATTCCGTAGGATCTTGTCCTGAAGCTTCACCACCTTCTCGAGCAAGAGGCGGACGAGCTGAAGCGCCTGCTGGGGGCGAAGGGGGGCGTGGTCGGCGAGCAGCCTGCCGAAGAAGCAGATAACGCGGCTCGGGCAACCTGCGCGCGGCTTAAGAGGGACATGGCGGCCAGGCGCCTGCACGACGCCAACGTGGCGAGTTCAGAGGTGCGGACTAGACGCGTCCTACGATGGCAGGAGATAGAGCGGTTTGGCCAATCCATTTCTAGACGACGATGGTCCTTAACCAAGGAACTCGCCAATGCCTAGCCTATACCATGGAGTGTCAGTTGCGCCGCACAAATTGTTATTTGCGTGTCTGGGCCTAGGGTTGGCGGTAGAGCTAGCGGTTTTGTATTTTTAACCGTCGCTGTTACTCTCTGTTGAAATATGGACCTCGAGGTCCACCATTTGCTTGTAATTCTGCACGTCGAGTTTTTTTGCGTCGAGACACGTAAATCAGCAGGTACTAGATACGCCTTACATCGCCTTTTCTTTCGCCGCACCACACCCTATCCTCTGGTGTGCAAGCAAAAGCACTTGCGGTACAACGACAGAATATTATTAGCACCCTCCATGACCCCCGCGCAACATAGTTTCTGTGGGAAAGCGCAGAGTCACACGATGCCCCCTGTCCTCGCGCAATGAAAAAAAACCAAAAGGCGGAAGCCCTATCTGCGCTAAAAAGGCTTCAAGAGCTCCTTCAGGAGGGGTCCGGGCCCTTCGCTAAACGCGTTTTACAAGAAATTTCGTCTCCGGAGGCCGCAGACGCCAAACAGGAAGAGGGCCGCGCTTCCACCCCTCTTCTGCGCGAGGTACAGGATGCAGCTGAGCTCATCAGGGCCGAGGTACGGGTGACGTCGTCCGAGTAAGGCGATGGGGGAAAAGGGGATTACACAATATTGAGGTGCCACAACAAAGAGCATTGTCGTAAGCGCCAGAAAGGGTTGCAACCGCATTGTATCATAATTGTTTCCTGAGAGTTGTGGATGCATGCCTTCCTCCAGACATGGGGACACGCACAACACCACCTGTGTCGCGACTGGGTTCGTCGCCTGACACAAACTTGAACGGCTGAGGCTCTTGCCTATAAAGAGAAATAACGCGCATGTGCAGAGTGTTTCGCGACGAGCGCTTTTTTTTGTCCCAACCATCGTCTAGTCAACACCCACGCGCCCCGATCGACACAACCACAACCCCGCGACACAACAACTCAAATTTGATCAGTTCGCACTAATTCAAGGTTTTCATTACAGTCCGCCGTCGAAGCAGACGATAACGATACGATAACGATACGATAACGATACGATAACGATACGATAACGATACGATAACGATACGATAACGATACGATAACGATACGATAACGATAGATTGGCCTGAAATCTCGGGATACATAGTGCGAGGCGAACAACGGTCGCGGATATTGCGTATGTGTCGGAGGCACAGTATGCGTTTGATTGCTCCGCAGTCACTCGGCTATAGCCTGCTTTAAATTTATCGTATTTTGCCAACAAGGCCTTAGGGGAATGTTTGTGTGGCTCCTTTGCCCTTCGTCCTGTTGATATAACAAGTCTTCCTCGAGCACGGAGATTGATTGATTGTTTCGCGTCCACGCTACATACAGTAGTACCTCCAACTCGCTCACCACATGCTTACCCGTTCCACAAAGCATGAGCAAGAGAAGTGTCGACCTTAACAGCAGGCGGGTAAAAACGAGCTTTGGTAGAAATGTGAGGTTGCTTCATTGTTGGGTTTTGCAACGCGTCAAGTTCGAACTGGTGTGCATAGATGCATTTTGTTTCCTCAGTGACTTCATTTGCGACCCATCTATGTTTGAACAAGCCCCCTCCCCAAGGCTGAACGAAACTGTTGCATTGTAACATTTACTATATCTTCACTTGATTTACAACTCATTTGCCTAGAGTCAGCTTCCTCCGGAGGACCGGACAACGATTTGCCGCTTGACAAAATGCTGCACCGCCCGTTCTTGTCGATTCGATTCCTTTCTTACGCTTGTGCTCTACATTTTTTTACCTAATTTCGTCTATTAGGTTCACTTGTTAATCGTGAGCTGCGCCGGGCAATATTTACGATTCGGTTCACTTATTACGCTTGTGACGCACCCCCCCCCCCCAGTTTTGGTGATTGAGTTCACTTTGTACGCTTTCGATTGTTGTGTTGCGACGCTTACCCAACCTCGTCGATTCGGTCCCCTTGGTGCACTTTTGTTGCACCGCCTCCATCCCCACCTTTGTTGATTCGGTTCACGTATTAAGGTGGTTGACGAACTGACTGAGAGCATAGAACGCGAGAGGCAGCGAGGACACGACGCCAAAATGCTGCTCGAAGGGGCCGTGTCGAAGGGGGGGGTCGTCTTGCCTGAGGTGAGACTGGCTATTAATCCAGGTTTGGACTTGCGGTTGCCCTTAACAAGAGGCGGTAGCAAGGGTCTTGCACATCACCGCCCTGTTCGGAAACCACTACCAGGTACTGTATACTGTATACTGTATAGTGGCCGAACGCCTACTGCTGTAACTAAATACTATTAACACCTGCTATATCTACTGCTGCACCTGCTGATTCATGTACGTTCACCTGATGATGCTCATGCGTACCTACAGCTGCGTATGCGTGTTTACCTGCATTTCGGACGTTATTTTCGGTGGCTGGACCATTAACGATACTTAGGACATTTTACGCATCGTTTGGCATTCAACTGGATGGGGTAGATATTCCATCGGACTTTGGACGCTATTCGGGTGGTTGAATAAAGACCGATTAGTTGGACACGCAATCGGACTCGGACCATTTGGGGGGAGTTGGAGATAGAGAGAACCAAGTGGTTGGACGTTAACCGGGAGGTTGGACGCCAACATATGTGTTGGGTGGTTGGGCGTTTACCGCGTGATTTGGACATTACCCTGGCGGGTGGAGGGGGCACGCGGAGCATGGGGAATGTGCTGCTACTGCTGCTGGCCAACGCCACGGTTGGGGGGTCACTTATGAGGCGTTCCTTTGCAGTGGTTCGGGGTCACTCGGCCGAGTGGAACTCCCGTTCAATGCGGGTTTACGCTTAGTGGTGAGATATTATATAACTTCGCTTTCTGACTCCGCAATTGAACGGTAACAACCTACTACGTTGCGCCAAAATAATCGCCTCAAAGTCTCTTTTTTTGTCATCGACGTGCGCAGTCACTCGTGCGAGTGCCGAAAACCCAGTTAAAAAAATAAGGGTAGTAGCATGTATTAACATCATCGCCGTAACACCCCCCCCCTAGCTGCCGTAGCCTCGGTCTGTTGTGAACTGAATCGATTATAGTTATACGGTAACACTCATGTCTTGGCTGCAAACCACACAGACCCTCGCGGACTTGCGCCCAGATTGAGGCTTTGCGCAGCCTTTCTCGCTCGATTGCTCGACACACACACTCTCTCGCATATATCCCTCCTTGCCATCGCAATATAACATTCCTTTCAATAGACGCTCACAAATCCTGAGCATTACCGTTCATAACGAGCTTGCCTGCTGACACGGCGGTGCCGCTATGAAGGGCCAGCCGTCTACGTGTTCGGTCTATGCACGGGTGATCCCGCGCCACTTACGATAGCGGTGCACCTCCATTCATTGTCCTTGGCCTCCAAACTTGCGGGAGCTCGGTATCTCAGCACCAAAACCTGAAATCTGAAAACAAAAAAATAATCCCATGACCTAGGTTTAATGGTACCGGATGGTGTCGTAAAGCACAGCAATGACGGTATTTACATATTATTCAGTAGTTGTTCTGATAAAATTGAAACCATAAAAAAAAAATGATGCCCACCCGTATCGTTAGCAAGCGTCAAGGGGTTACGCATGTTTCTTTCTGACATCCGCTGTAAAGCTTGGTTTGGATAGGCAATCGAGTTAACCTTTTACCAGTGTGGTCAAAATGACTAATACCCTCTCATTCCTGAACTAAATGACGTTGTCGACATACGATGGGTTTTTGCGTTGCGGGTTCGGATCTCACCATCCACTGATAATATGTTTTTGCGACTTTCCCCATGTCGATCGTGAACAATGCTCTCCCCAGTATCGCTATGAAATGGAACCGCGCGGATATTAACACGTCCGCCGGTATATCCGGTCAACCTGCTATCCCGCTGGTCCAGGGGGGGGGGGGGGTGTTACAAGCCTTTTCCAGTGGTCAAACGGACTTAATACCCTTTAATTATTTGACACGCCCTTAGTCCTGGTTCTCCTCCGCCCTCACACGACACCCCCCCCTAAAACCGTTCGCTTGAACCATTTGCTGTTCACACTGGTATAGGAGCTCATGCGCACGCTCAAGAACACGAACGAGTTGGACGCAAAGACGGACGCGGGCGAGCGGGGAGTGACGTCGACACTGAAGCGTCTGGCCGATCGTCTTCCCGCGTGTATTCTAGAGCTTCGACAATCAGAGGTGTGTTCCATATTTGCGTATCTGGGTGTGTGTCTAGTGTTGACGCACACCTCCTGCCTATTTCCTTTTTGGTGGATATTTCCTGTAAATAATCCGTTACAAGCTTATGGTTTCTCGCTTTTGTTACGCTGGAGATAATTGCTTCGAAGGTATGACTTTCTCCGACTTATTTTGGGTTCCCGAATTCTGTACCCACCTCCGATCCATGTATTGTTTGGTGTGATTGGTTCTGGCGTTTTTCCTGGTACCGGGTAGTGTCCTCTCAAACCTGCAGATGAACAAGTTTCGCGGATGGGACCCAGCTGTAGGAAAGAGGGTGCGCGTGACCCCTCGCACTACATACAATAGTTTGAGCTGACTCTACACCATTGTTTTCACTCGCCTCCCACGGCCCACCCTCTCGTGCGCTCTTCTGTTCTATACGCCGTGCTATCCATCGCCAACTGTCCTTGTACGCTTTCCACTTCTCAATCGTTCCACTGCTATCGCTAGCCTTTCCAGGGCTTGACATTGCGCACTCCTCACGCGTTGCCTGACCGGATACCCTCGTAATCAATCTCCTCCTGCCGCCGTAGCTCCCATGCACTCTTCTTCGTTACCTTCCGCCGGACTGTCTGTCGCCAACTTTTTATTTCTCGTGCGCTCTTCGTTGCTCGATCGCGCTACCGCTATCACCCACCATTCTATCGCCAAAGATTTTGTCGGGGTTGAGTTATTGCGCAACCTTACGTGTGTCCGGGTTTCGCGGATGGAACCCAGCTACACCAACCAAAAGCTGCGGGCATCCCCTCCCGCGCACTGCTTCAACGTGTCCCTCAACACTGAAGTACCGGCGTGTCCTGATGACGTTGTCATCACCTCACGTCATCTGACCTCTCTGTCTACTTCCATCGTTCGATGTCTGTCGCATTTCTTTCTTAGGGCTTGGTAATGCGCAATCTCGAGCGTATCAGGGCCATGGGCAACCCTTCTCTCGAGGAGGCAGAGAGGCAACGTGGAGAGCAAGCGATTGGTGCCGTACTGGAGCAGCTGGCGCAGGCATTGACGGTGGTTGGCGACAAAGCTAACTCGGAGAAGGTTGTCGCCGATGCGGCCCGGGCGGAGGCCGAGGTACGTTGTCGCTGCTGTTGTGGCGGCACCGGTGACGGGATGGAAGGAAGATTTGAACATGGACCTGAGAAATCGGGAGCATGGAGAATTTCATTTTGAAACGCCCCCGTCGTAACCATATTTCGAAGGAACGGGAAAAACAGGAACGGAAATATACTTCGAAGTTTCCCTCATCGTAAGCATGTTTGGAAGGACCCCGCAAATCGGGCATGGGAAAACGTTTTCGAACTGTGACTAATGTACGGTAGCGTTTTTTGTTTTTCTTTTCTTTTTGCTGAATGAAGCTTTTTACTTACTTACCGAGCCCTATGCTTCACACCCAACCCCTGATTTTGTGCAGAACGAAAACGCCATCTGATGAGTAAACCCATGAGTCCAGCTGCAGAAGAAAACACATGTGTCGCGAAAACAAGGTTGACATTGCGACGATTTTTTGGGACTAATGAACCCCGGTCTCTCGGATAAATATTTTCGGACAAACGTGCTGCTTCCATCGTAGCCATTTTCAACGTATTATTATTACAGGATCGGGGAAAGCGGGAATTGAGCGAGGTTTTTTCAAGGGCCCCCGCTTTATAAGCATGCTATTCTAAAGAGTCCGGGAAAGCGAGAATACAAAACCATGTTCGGAAGGCCTCCATCGCAAACTTCTCTGAAAAAATTCTTGGAAAAGTGGAAACTGAGAAAGTGTGTGAAGGTTTCCCATTGTAAAGAATGTGTGAAAGGATCTGGGAAAGCGAAAGTTGCGAGACCATTTTAACGGACCCGGGGAGTCGGGAGTCGAAAAACATTTGCATGAAAGTGGCCCCGTTGCGCGTGAAACCTAACCAGGCCTGGGAAAGAGGAAACGCAAAGAAAATTTCAAGGGATCGGGGAAGTTCAGAACGAAAGCCAAGCTTGCAAGGACTCCATAGTGAACTTATTTGAAAGGATCCGGAAAATCCGAAGTGAAGAAAAGGTTTCTGAAAGGACCCCGAAGTAAACTACATTTGAACGGCTCGTCGAAGAGGGCAAATGGAAAACATGTTTTTGAAAGGATCCCATCGTAAACAGTTTTGAACGGATCTGGGAAAAAGGCGGAGACATACACTATACTTTGAAAGGGCCACACTTTAAATATTATTTGAAAAGACACACACAAGCGGAAAAAGAAAAACCGATAATTTGGGAGGACCCCAATTGTAGTGGACCTGGGAAGTGGACACGGGAAAAATGTTTGAAAGGACCTCAGGACCTGGAAAATCGGAAACGGAAAACGTCTTGGAAAAGGCCTGGGGTATCATCAGTTGTAAACGTGTGCGAAAGGACCTAGAAATTAAAGCACGAATTGGACACGTGATTGAAAGGACCTGGGATGGAGACCACGTGCACACATATTTTTGAAAGGGCCTGAGGTGTCGACCATCGTGAACATCCTTTAGAAAGGACCTCGGAAGGTGGCAACTGTAGGTAGGCTTGATAATACCTGGATGGGTCTCAAATTACCTCTAGTAGGGTTGGAGGAGTAACACGCAGGTTTGTTCAGGTCGAGACCATTTCGTACCCTTTTTGCGAGTGCTAGGCCGCTCACCGGGGGGCAAACCAAGAGAACAACTCATCCCGGGCGAGGACTACTTTCTGGCCTCACCAGCATCCGACAATTCCAATGCCTCCTTCTCTCGGCCTCCTTCGATCTCGTGCTATCTTTGTTCCATCCTTTCACTGCTTGCAACGTGTATTCTTCGGAAAACAGGCAGAACGGCACAACCTCGAGGAGACGGTCAATGAGAGCATAAAGATGCTGACACCAGAAGGGGGCGTATCAGGGGAGCACCGTCCATCCGCAACATCCGACGACCTTCAGGTATGGAGCGTGTTGGAATGATGTGGATCTACAACCTGAGCAAACACATTCATACGTATTTACATGTAGTTGACTTGTCAAAGGCAAAATATTTTGACAGAGCGTGGCGGCACACTTGTGTCCTACTTCTCCTGCGTGCACCACGCGATCGCCGAATACCGCACGGATGGTTAAACCAAAGTACGGTTTGGTGAGAACCACGGTCCACCTCTCCACCGCGACAATCGCCTCGTCGAACATTCGTTTCCATATTTATGTTCAGTCACCGAGCGTTTTGTCTGTCCCCGGTCATCCCCCCCTCCCCAGCCCCCTTTCACTTTCAGGGCGCTGTCCCCGAGACAAACGTCCCTTCCGAGCACAAAACACGCCATCCGTTCACCTACGTCCTAATCTTGTACCCTTCCGCCACCTGTTTCCTGATTTTTTTTTTTCTTCTGTCCCCCGTCATACTTCTCCGGGCCCCTTTTTACCTTCCGAGTATTGTTCCCTACGTGGTACCTACAAGATTTTCAAGCAAGTAACTCCATCCATCGTGTCCTGATTGTGTTCCTGATGCCCCCCCCCCCCACGCCCCCGCGTGTACAATCAAGGAGCTGTCCCCGAGAAAAAAACATTTTTCCCGAACGTAGCACGCCATCATTTTCGGTGTGCATTGCGAAGACGCTCAGCGTATTGCTCCCTGTACGAACAAGCCCTCCAAAAAAGTAACTGGCCAATATTCCCCAAGAACGTATTCCTAATTCTCGAGGCCCCGCACGTGTACAGTTTTTCAAGGCATTGTTCCCTGTACAAATAAGCCTTCCGAACCAGTAACACGCTACCGTTTTCCTGACCCTGGACCCGCCGCGTGCGTGTTTGTCTACGGGGTATGCTGAACCGAATCAAGACAGAGGTTTCTTCCGCAGCTTCTTCCACCGCCACCACTGCTGGCCCAGCCGTCACGGCCAGAACAATGTACTCACTAATGGCGTCGACAGAATACTGTCGTCAATCCCCCCTGTATACCGTTCCCAATTATTGTTTCTAATCCTGGACGTCCCCCCCCCGGGCGCGTGATCGATCGCTTAGGGTATGCTGAAGCAAATCAAGACTCTCGTTTCTTCTACGGCCTCCGCTGCCGCTGCTGATCCTGCCGTCGCGGCTAGCACGCTATATTCACAAATCGCGGCCACAGAATACCGACGCCAATCCATGGAGCAGGGTTTAGACGCTCTAAACGAAAGCGACGCTTTACGCGAAGAAGAGGAAGCCGAGGAGATGGCCAAGCGCTCGCTCGTAGAAGCGACTCTTCTTAAGGAGCAGGAGGCTGGGGTGGCGGCGGTAGTAGCGGTGGCGGAAACCCAGAAGAAAAACCTCGAGGAGGAGCTTGACCAAGCTGGGGCTACGGTAGAGGAAAAGGAGGTATTGATCTAGGGGAAATGGGGTGTGGTTTGAAGAGGAGACTTCATGATTTTTCGTTTTGCTCGGTATCTATTTTTATGGGGAAAAAACAAATTACTGGCGTTTTTTAGTGTGCAGCAGACAACACAAGAAGAAGAACTCAGTAGAGGAGATTTTTTAGCGAGGAGGAGATACGGTAGCGCGCAAGAAGGCATCGAAAACGGCTGCGGTTGGGACGGGGGGAATATTGTTTGGCCTTCCGCTCCGGTTGATGGGGGCTTCCCAGCAGAGGGCGTACTGAGTATCGTTGGAACACCGGTTGTTGTGTTTTCCAAGAGCACTGGATTTAGTTCTAAGCCGTGGAGTTGTCCGTCGGGGAATCGTGGGCGAGGCATACAGTGCTCTTCGAGCGAGGAGCTCTAGAACGTTTGGGTGCAACCGCAGCCGCGGCTGCCGTGGACCAGCGCCAACACTGCGTCGTTCTTTGTTGTCTTCGTGTGCAAACCCAGGCCTGCATTGTAAATCATGTGCGTTGTCCCCGAAGGAAATGAGGTTGGCTTTGCTCTTTTTGCGGTTGATCTTTATATAACACGTTGATTTCGGTTCTCTGTTGGTTGTTTTTGGTTTGTTCAATCGTGCCATGTGATCGGTATCCCCAAAAAGAAACAAACGCGACGTGGTCGCTTATCGGTTTAACGAACGCGACGTGGTCATTTATCGGTTTAACGAACGCGACGTGGTCATTGATCGGTCTTTAATTGCATGTTCCCGGTTTGCACTGAACGAACGAAAAACAAGGCGATGATGGGGGCTCTGGCCGAAGATCAAAAAGCGATTGAGAATGTCCTCGAAGGAGAGCGGAAACGTGCGGAGGAAAACCTTCGCATCGCGGCAGCATCGCGCAAAGCGAGGGAAGAAAAGCCCACCGGCGAGGCTAGCTCCGAAGACAGGTGTGTCGGAGCCGCTATCGCAAACGTATGCATGTCTATGTATGCACAACATGCATTCAATCATAATGTCACCACTCTCTTGTTAGTCATGCTGTATATGTTTTCCCATTAAACTTTGGCGGATGGATAAAAAAGAAGCTAAAGCTCACACCTCTTGCAAGTGCGAACATAAATGTACGTGTTGCACGTCGGTTTAACTCGGTTTCATCTGGTCAGACAGTCTGACAGACCCCTTAACGTGTAGAGAATGACGCATTGCATTTGTGAGTCTACAATGGGGTGCGTCTGACGTTGGCACATAAAATGTTGCATGCAGTCTGTTTTTCTATTTGCGTTTCGACAACTATGCCTTGCAGTTGTGCCGGGCATACTTTTTCCGATGTAGGCCGAATATCGGTCAGGCTATTTTTTGCTGGGGTACGTAACGCGAAGTGAACTGACGGCTCGGAGCATCATTGGGCGCGGTGTAGTCGGGGACACCTTGTTGGTGCGCACTCCGATAACATCGTGCGAGATCATAGGCCAGACATTCCGATCTACTTTCCCGTATGACGTATCGCTCACGGTGTCCACCCCCCTTGCCGCCTCCCTACTCCTCGCGCCACACACACGCCCTCGCCCTGTGCCTTCTTGCTCTGTGTTTGAACAGTAAAACCAAGGCCGAGCTGCTTCACGAGCAAGATGCGCAGATGCGAGAGCTTCGACGCTTGCACGAAGAGGCACAGCAAGACGCTGCTGAGGATGAGAACTACGTGACCGATGACGATAGTGGAGATGAGGCAGATAAAGACGACAAGTCCGACAAGGCTGCGATCATTATGACTTTGCGCAAGGCAAGTCAGTTTAATCGTTATCCGTTTCTTTTATGAGTTGGTCTTTTTTCATTGTTGTTCATGTTGTCATTGATGTTGTTGTTTTGCTTTGATGTTGTTTTTTTTGTTCTTGTTTGGTGTATAGACTATATTCAATGAATAATTGTATTTGTTACTACTGCTAGGCCTACGCCATCGATGACGACGGTGGAGTTGTAAGCAGCTAAACATGACAAGTCTGCTGAGGCTGCAGGGCTTAGCACCTTGCGGAAGGTAACCCAACTGAATTAAATACCTTAAAATAATGATTTTTCTTTTAAACGTTACTGTTAGTAGTGTCTCTATTGTTAATACTTCTTATATTCTAGTATTTATTATGTCTGTTGGTATTACTATAAAATTAGCATGACGTAACCATCGACAAGAGTGGAGATGAAAGAAGACAAAGTCAACACGTCCGACAGTGCTTCACGGTAGTTACAACCTTGCGCGAGGTAAGCCAAATAAATTGCTACTTGTTTGAATAATTATGGTTGTATTTGTTGTTCCTGTCATTGATTATCAGGTGTCAACAGCAGTTTTTTTACTTGCATTATGATTGTCATTAATATGTATCCTGTGTGACCAATGGCGGTGGCGGAGGTTCGGCAGTTATGAGCTTATGGAAGGCAAGCCGATTGACGCAATGAAATATTCGCCGAACCCACACGCGATCCGGGGGAGGGTTCCTCTTGGAAAGGCGATGCCTATTTATTGCAAATGAGTCCCCCTTACCTTCGCCCTTCGTTCTGGTGTCGTTGAGCGTGCTCGGGTCCGGCTGGTATAACCCCCACCGAAGTTGAAACTCTAGCGAAATCAAGTGTCGAGAACAGCACAGAGTAGTTGTGAGGTATGTATGGCAATTTCTCTCTGTCGCCCCACAACCTCCTACTTTTTTCGGTTACCTTTTTTTTTCCTCCGAAATTTTACGGGGATCCTCGAAACAGGCCCACGCCGAGCAATCCGCCATGCTGGAAGCAAGCTTGGATGCGAAGGAGAAGAGCGCGCAGCAAGGCCTCTGGGAAAAGCTCCGCACGCAAAGGTCCGTAACAAAAGTAGTAGCAGTAGCAACAGTGCCCTCAGCTAACCTATCGAAATGGTGTAAGCACGAGAAGCACCCTTCCTTCAGAAAAAGCAATTCGGGACTACTATGGTCGGCGGAGAATGGTAAAACAACGAATTGCTACTGCTGCTGCTTTTTTTACAGAAGGGATCCGATTTCTCTCGGAACGACATCTATCTACGGTACATTTGTCGGAGGGAGCAAACGACAACAAAGACGAGAACATAAACATTAATCGGAGAGTGCATTGTACCACCTATTCGTTCATGACGCACGGAGAGGTCCACAACAGCGGGGCCCCAGCCTAATTCATCCTAAAACCTTGGTTCCGCCCTGTCCGTGCACGCCTTCCTGTTCGCGAGCGGTCCGGTCCGCATGCCAAAGATCCGCAACAACAACGGGCGGCGCTCCCGATGCTCCGTTGCGCTACCATAGAGTTGTACTGTCGCGCGTCCGTTTATACCATTGGGAAAACTCTGCATAAAAATGCCCGGAAGAACAGCGGTTGAACCCCACTGCGCTACACTGCGCTGCTCCTGTTGTATATGAACCCTGTCCGTTTTTTTGCCTTTAGAAAAAAAAAACTCTGCACGCGCAGGTCTGTCGAAAACGCACTCCGCTCTGCTAGAGCTACCGTAGAATGATACCACCAACACTGTCCGGTCACGTCTGATGGGCGCAGTTTGATTTTCATCATATATGTTCCTATTATTGATCTTCTTGCTGCCACCACCCGAGGGGATTCACCGACCTACCCCCTCCACGAGGACGCATTACACACCCCATAGCACGCGCGATAGACACGCGTCTGACAAATCACCAGTCCTCACGACTTAGGGTACGGTCGCCCCGGTGGTCCAGTGGTTACCCTCGAATACTGCTATTATTGATGGCGTTTGTCCTTGAGTTCGATTCCCACCGTGGCGAGATTTTGACTTTTTTTGAAAAAATAAAAAAATGAAACAAAAGTTCCTCGCTTTAGGAGCTCTAAGAGGAAAAAAAAAAAAGGCTGAATAAAACCGTTATATATACCGGGATGAAAAACCCCATATGGCCCAGGTACACAACGAGAATTGATCGCGACAAAACGAAAATGGCTTATTATTTTTATTTTTTTTCCCTACGATTTTGGGTTAAGAAAGTCATTTCAGCCAGAAAACGGTATACCTCGATCGGATATTGCCCAGCATTTCACAACGGCAGATGCAGGATCTACTACTGTCGATGATCTAGATTATAGGTGTGATCTGCCCGAGGTGTGAAAGCATCAACCATATCAACCACACACGCGGTAGTTGGAATGGATGACTTCCGAAGCAATTCTCGAATCTCACGGCTGATTGATGAGGGTCACGTTTTGTTTAGCTGTTTGCGTGTTCTGCACCGAGTCGGGCAGCAACGTCAAACCTGCCGAACACGTTCGCGCCTTTCGCTCTTCAGTGAGTGGTAGAATTAGATCCCCGTTTTTTTCTGTTCAGACAGAAGAGATCTGTGTGGTTGGGTCCGTCTGGTTTCGGCGGCGTCGACGGCAGAGAGTGAAGCAATGGTAAGGCGGTTTGTTTTGTGTTTTGTATGTACGGCCGCTTGCAGCGCATCCACCTTCTACTATATGGTATCGAACTATCCTACATATATGTATATACATACATGCCTGGTGCACCAAGTGATTTCACGTTCGAGATCAAAAGGTAGATATTTCATAAATACGGATTTATGTTTGTTTACCACCCGACGCAGAGACGGCAATAGTAGTGCATTCGAGGGAGATTATGTTACATAGGACCGCGCCATTTATTCTGGGAACAGATTACTTGAAGCTAGTGTGGGTTGTTGGTTTGCAGTAAGTGGTAGAAACAAAAATATAGAGATAAATGAAAGACAAGCATGCGGTAGGGGAAGTGTTGAAAGTTGACCGCTTCGTAGTGTTTGAAAAATTCAAGGGGTCGGGTTGTTCTCATGTTCGAGCTGGACGATATATAATATGCTTCGTGCTATTAATAGTTCAAGACATTCAGTGCTTTCCGTTTGTCGAAGCAGACGGTATACATACTGTGGGCGTATTTTTCCAACCGTGTTCGCCGCACCCATCCATGCCTGTCACGCGTTGCTTCTTCTAACGTCCACACTGCGGAACAAACCCCAAAGAAGTTATGATGTAACAAGGAGCCTAAGCGTCGACGGTGCGCTACCCTTCTTAGCGTGCGATAGACGTGTTCCCTTTACCATATAGTCACGCCTTGTCTTTTTCTACCGACTCCAACGCTGCTTATTATGTCCAGAGCGAAACTCGAACAAACTCTGATACAACAAGGAGTCTCAGCGCCGATCGCGGCCATTCAAGCGGACACCCAACTGGCTCCGAAAGAGGCTGCGGAGCGGAAGGAGCTTCAGAGCAGATTTGCGGCAGAAAGGTGAGCTGTTGTTGTTGCTTGTTTGTTGTTGTTTTGTTTGCTGCTGTTGTTGTTGTTGTTGTTGTTGTTGTTGTTGTTGTTGTTGTTGTTGTTGTTGTTGTTGTTGCTGTTGCTGTTGCTGTTGTCGTCAGTATACCGTGCCTCCATTTTGACGAGTGAGTCCGTACCTCAGAAACTGTGATGGGGTGCACCCCTGCTGTAGTATATGATCTAGTATGATATACGTACGAAGAATGCTCCGGAAATTATGTTGGAGCCTGTCCTTTGACTACGGACTATCGGCTGTGGCCATCAGATTACTGCGGCGAGTTTTTTTCTTTTTTTGTGAGAATATCCTTACAACAGCTGTGCGGTGACGTGGACGGTATGTAACGTGGTGATTAAAA